>VXBW01003305.1:74294-93477 GCA_013400375.1 Thinocorus orbignyianus | reverse complement strand
GGAAAGGGAAAGGGAAGGGAAGGGAAGGGAAGGGAAGGGAAGGGAAGGGAAGGGAAGGGAAGGGAAGGGAAGGGAAAGAATAAAGGAAAATCAGAGCCTTGGGAATGTCTCCCTCTTTCTCCTGGATGAAAGTCTAATTTTCAAGAGCTCTGGTTGCTGGGCAGCAGAGGGGTGCCTGAGCACAGCACATGAGCCACACGCTTCCAGCCTGGTACCCTGCTCCGTCCTGGTCACAGAGTGATGACCCCTTTTGTGGCTTCCAAAAAAGGCAGAAAAGGGAAATGTTTGTGCCATTTGCTTCTGAAAACCTTCTCTGAGGGTCATCCTGGTCACTCATCACAGCCAACTAATGTGAAGGGAAACCAGGCATCATGTCAAAAGAGCATCGTAGGGTTTTACGCCAGGGCTGAAGTCCAGGTGGGACCCTGAGCTGCACTCCTGTAAATCCCAAGCCCTTCACCAGTCCCGCAGCACAGGGTGAGCAGAATCAGGCCCTCCCACCGAAGGCACAGTATTTCTGGGGATGGAGCTAGGGACTGCCTTTGTTCGCAATTAGGAGCTGGCACTGGGAAAGCCCTGAAGTCACCGTGGTCTCTGGGCGACAGATAAAGCTCTTCTCTTTTTTGAGCAGGGAAACAAAAAAGGCAGAGCCAAACCAACAGCCAGTGTGCGAGCGCTGGGGAGCCTGATGAAAGGCAATAAAGAATGTCCAAAGTCAGCAACAAATAATATGGCAGCAGGAAAGAGGAATCCTGAAAGCAGTTAGGAGTAAGGAAGGAGGGAGGGGAAGGAGAGGAGGAGCCAGGATGGCTGGCTGCCCAAAGCAGTGATGCACGGGGTGAGCGCTGCTAAAACTCACATGGGAGAAGGCCGCAGACCCACAGAGCATCCCCGTCCTTCTCTGGGTGTTATCTCTTGCCCCTGAAGGACTGGGAAGCATCACCTCCTCCTAGTCACCTCTCCATTATCTTTTTGCCTTGCTCCACCCTTCCAAGGAATTGAAATACTTTCTGTGAATCGAATCTTGCACATGGCGAGTGTGAAATTAGCTGATCTGTACTTCTTTGCTTCCTTGACAAAGCCGTCCCGCAGCTGGTGTGATGCTTCTCCGACACCCAACGAAGAGATAGAGACTTGCCCTCTTCACAGCAACTGTGTTGGATGAAGAGCCCAGCAGAGCAGATCTTCGATCGCATGATCTGTCAGGTAGGGACTTAGCTTTATCATTCTGTGTTTGTGCAATTCCTGCATGGTGGGGCCTCATCCCAGTGCTGATAATAATGGTCAGAGAGAAAAATCAGCCTGGGAGGTGGGATGCAAGAGCAGGGGAGTGCAGGCTTGCAGAAGAGAGACATTCTGGAAACATCCCTGGAATCTCCCCCGTTTCTTGACAGGACCATATGTCTGCTCTGGAGATCCCAAGGGGCAGGGGAGGGGACCAACCCCACAGGAACAGGGGCACTTTGGGGTAGTTTCATTAGCAGATAGAAGAAACACTGGGACAACCAGGCTGAAGGAAGCACTGAATGCTACTTGATCTCAGGACATTCATCTCAGTGCGTACTGAGCACGATGATGGTCCTCCAGCTGCTTTTGGGGCTGTAGATCTGGCATTATAGGGTTCGATTCCTGTTTACGTTCTTGGTATTCATGTTTTGAAAGAAAGAAGTATTTCCTCTCTTTCTTCTCCTCCTCCTTTTCCAAATACTCTGTGCAGAACTATTTCACTTGTGCTCTGCCCTGTGGGAAGGCTCTAATTCAGAAAACGTGGGCCAGGCTACGCAACGGGGCTTGGCGTTGGCTCATGTAAGTAGTCTTCCCTTGGCTTAGGGATTGTACAGTGCAGTCTGAAGTATTTTAAGAGTCTCTCTGGTGCCCGGAGGCAATCAGATAGCATGTGCTAGATGCTAAACTTACATGTACTGATTTTATGTTTTGCTGGGATACTGTGTATGGAAGGACATGGCGATTTGGGGTTTGTTACACACTCTGAACCACATCCAGAGAGTCTTTCCTTCAGATTCTCTGGTTTGTTTTTTTTTTACAGGCAACGTACAAACACATTTCACCACAGCCAACATCTTCTTCCAGGCACTGCAATAAATCACGCGGCTTGCTAGGCAGCTGGAAGTGATTGCAGATCTTTGGGGTGGAAGAATCACACACATTTCAGAGGTTGCAGTTAGCTACAGCAGCATTTTAAATTTCTCCTTCCGTTTTCAGGTTGTGTTCTTCCACCTCTCAACAGGCTGTGCTAGACTTAGCCCTCCCTTCAAGCACCGGTGGCCTGGCTGGAGTTTGCTGGATCACAGAACCACAGAATGGTAGGGGTTGGAAGGAACTTCTGGAGATCATCTCCTCCAACGCCCTGCCAGAGCAGGTTGTACAGGAACATGTCCAGGCAGTTTTTTAGTATCTCCAGAGAAGGAGACCCCAACCCCTCTCTGGGGCAGCTTGTTCCAGGGTTCTGCCACCCTCAAAACAAAGAAGTTTTCCTCACGTTGAGACAGGACTTCCCATGTTCCAGTTTGTGACCTTATCACCAGGCACCACTCCTCCCTGAATCCTACTCTGATACAGTGGCTGCAAAGGTCAGAGAAGAAATACCCTACCACCTCTTCCAGATCCTGGAAATGGAGCCTTGGCCCTAACCAGTGTGCACCAACAAGGGTGAAGGAGGAGGAAGGTGCTGATGTCTGGCAGAGAGTGACAAAACATCTTGAAATCACCAAGACGCATCACTTGAGCTTTGGCAAGTGGGGTTAAGAGGAAAGAGGAGGTCCTCAGAAAGCACGAGAATAGAATGAGGGACAAATAAGGGTTGGGGCAAAAAAAGACAAGGGAAATAACTCAAGAAGTTCCTATGAGAAAAAAAAAATCATTGTGAGCACTCTTGCCAGAGGGTACCTACGTGAGTAGACCCCTCTCCCAAGCATCAGGGGGTACATGGACCAGGAACAGGGCTACAGCCTTCTCTCATTGCCATGGCTTTTCTCCACCAGCTGGAGAACAGCCTTCATGACCAGAAATAGAGGTCTTTTACCCCAAATCTGTCTCCTGTGTAACAGCAGGAGCCATCCTCAGCCTCCGTCCAAGTGGTGCTGGGGTGGCTGATGGTGTGCTGGTGTGATTAATCACAGCCTGGCTGAAGAATGCTCCCTTGGAACCAGGGGCTTTCTGCATCTGGATTTCTGAAGCCAAAGGGATCATTAGCTCATCTTGTCTGACCCTATTGGTAACAGAGGCAAGAAGACTTCACCCTGTGTCCCCTGAGAGCCCAGCAAGCTGTATGTGGCTGACACCATGGTGCTCAGCCCCCATCTGAAGACATAAGAAGGATCGGGGCTTACTCCCCCCTCTCTTGGAAAACATGTTCCAAAGGCTAATCAATTCCACACTTAGAAATCTGGTTTCAGTTTGAATTTCTCTGGCTTCAGCTTCTAGACCTTGTTTTCTTTGGGTCGTTGGGGCTTTTTTGTTTGTTTGTTTCATTTTTGCCTTTGCTAATCTCAAAGCTACGTATCAGTTTTGTCTGAGGGACTCTTGGGATGAGTTGAGAGCCATTAGCTTCATAAAACAGGGAGATGCTCACCAGAAGCTGGGACCGACCTTCATCGTGTAGAACCACAGCAACTCCTCAGGCAACATCCTCGGTGGTGGCACCCTTGGTGGCAACACCCAAGAAGGAACACTTCCCATGCCATCTTCTGACCTCTGCCACACCTGGGCCTAATAAATCCAGCCCATAATCAGCTTCAGGATGGCCAAGGCCACAAACGCAGCTGATTCCCTTCAGCTTGCTAATATTGGAAAGCTGCCTGTGAAGAGAGCCAGATGGGCTAATTAAATGGGTGCACCTCTAATTCCTAGGCAGTCCGTGGATACGTTGCCAGGATGCTTGGAAGTAAGAACCTGGGGAAGAACCAAAGAACCAAAACTTCACATTCAAGAGAAAAAATAAAAACTGAGGAAAGGCACAGCAAAGTTCTCCAAAGAACATATAAATGTGTAATTTTGCAGCTAATTACTCCCAATGCATTTCCCAGTGGCCTGGGAACCTCTCACTGACCATCTGCACTCACAATTACCTGCTCAGTTTTTCACAATCGCTTAATAAATCATTCCTGGATTTGTAAAGGGCTCATCAGTCACTGAGTTTCCCTTTTTTTTTTTTGGCACATCTTTTGCTTTGCATCAATTTGGCCAAGAAATATTTATTGAATAAGAAGCTTGGTAAGGCTCAAACACTGTTCAATTGTTGTATTAAATTATCCCTTAAAAGAAGTTAGTTAAACTGAAAAGGGAAAGATTTAGATCAGATCTCAGGAAGAAATTCTTTGCTGTGAGGGTGGTGAGACCCTGGCCCGGGTTGCCCAGAGAAACTGTGGCTGCCCCATCCCTGGAGGAGTTCAAGGACAGGCTGGAGGAAGCTTGGTCTGGCGGGAAGTGTCCCTGCTCAGGGCATGGGGTGGAACTGGATAGTCTTTAGGATCCCTTCCAACCCAAACTATTCTATGATTCGAAGTGGGAATCACTTATGTTGTGGCAGTGGATGAACGGAGAAGGACTGGCATGTTAGAGCAGGGCAGCTGTGGAGAGGGCAAGATGACCTGAGGAAACACTTTCCCCCTCCCATGGGGACTTGGAGATGGGAAAAAGGCAAGAACAAAAGCCAGTTTCCAGCTCATGGTTTTGAAACTCATGGCAAATTCCCCACATCATCCAGGTTAGGATCATACCTTCAGGATCTCTGGCCAGTCCCACAAACCTCTCAATCCGTTCCCCACCTTCAAACTGAAGGCTGACCCTGCTGTACCCTGGGGAAACCAGCCCCAGGGCGGGGTGATGGTCAAAACATCTGCTCTTGGGTCAAAGGCTTCCCTCAAAATTCTTCAGGGAAAGCCTTATCCCTTCCCCAACACAGATGACGAGGGCATCCCTCTTGCTGGAGCAAAACAGCTCACAGTTTTCAGTTCCACTGATACCAAACTGATGCAGGAGGTTGACTGTTGGGGAAAAAAGAAATATATAAAATTTAAAAAGAAGTCTGTGTTTCTGTTTAGGAAGCAAATGGTTAATCTTTTCCTTTGAAGATGACAAGTTTCAATCCCTGAGGCTGCCAAACCCATGGGCACGTTGCCTCGGGCTCCCTGCAGAGGATCTCAGCTACACGGAAGCATCCCTGAAACTGGACACTTAAACTACATCTGAATGGGGCTTTTTTTTTCTTCTCTGATGTGAAGCTTTTGGCTGGCTGTATGTGAGGAAAACAAAAGAGAAGCAATAATCATTTCATTTAGATAGACATTTTTATTAAGAAAATTTTAAGTGCATACACATTTATGGGAGAACTTACAATGATATAAAAGTGTTTCTTTTCAAAATACTCTATGAAAGGAGTAATTTCAAAAGCGTAACATAACTCCTCCATAAAAGCTGCCTTGCAGGAACACAAAAACAAAAACCCTTTTCACATTATTTGGGAAGATATTTCTTTTTACTCAATAAAAATATAAAGTACAGTATTTACCACATTCTGACAATACTGAGTTCTTAAGGAGTGGAAGATGGGAGGTTCATGCAGCCCTTTTGTGATGATACGTTTTTCATCTCTGTGGCCACCAGAGTTTCATGTTTGCAGACAAGGCTTGTCTTGGTGGGAAGTTGGTAGAGAAAAAAATTGGATTTTAGGTGGTGAGTTCTCAGAAACCTCTGGTTGCTATAAATCGCATCACTCAAGTTGCCAGAGAAAAGGCCCCTCTAGATGCTAAGAAAGGGAAAACAGCAACAAAAACTTCCACAGGAACTGCATTTTCAGTGAAATGTGTATATTTAACTTGGAACACAGCCTTCATTGCAAAATGAGCAGTCACCTTTGCTCAAACACCTCAGTTAAAAACACATCAGAAAGTCACCCTCCATCCTTCCCCAGGCAGAATTCAGATAGGATATTCATACATACAAGTATAAAGATAGCATAAATAGAAAAATTGGCACAGCAATAAATACCATCTATTCTTTTTTTAAACAAAAATATAATAATAATCCAACCTCAGGCTTCAACAGCTGCACTTTGAAAATACCACACGTGACTGTTTTACATTTACAGAAGCTCCTCTTTCGGCACCAGTTCAGTGTCATCTCTTTTCCCTCCTTCTCCACACCTGTGGTCCCTACATCACTCCCATCTCCCCAGGTTTCCTGCCCCTGATCTGGTCTTTGGTCAACACTTAAAAGGCAGAAAGGAAAAATCAAATGTTCTCCTGGAGGGGGTTTCTGCTCAGTGTGCACCAGAGGAGTGGCAGGTGATGCCCAGGACACCACGGCGATTGATTTCTCCAATGCAAAGGGCACGGATGCTCTCCTTGATGCATCACACAAACAGCACCTGGCAAAGAGTAGTTCGTCCCACTCCAGGTTGAAATTTTGGTCTAAAGCAAGAGAAAGCTTCTATCAGGTTCTCCCTCAAGCCTTCGGTTCCTCACAGCCAGGTCCGTGCCACCACATTCATGCCCCCTCCTTGCCCAGGCAAGGGAGGGACACGATGCTGGTGCCCCTCCAGGGCAGCCCATGCCCTGAGAGGTCCCAACTACTTGAGCAGTGAATTGTCATGAGCATAGTGTTGTCAGGGCCTGAGTCCCACCAAATGCCAGAGGGAGATGGCCCACAAGGCACCCAGAGAGCCACCACTGGGCTGTAGATGTTCCCCAGATTTGCAGGGAGCCCGTTTCCTACCTGCTGCTACTCATGGATTTGTCCCAGGAGCAAATGCCCTTCCTTTAGCACACTCTACCCCTGCAACAGTCACTAGTTTGCCCTCATGTCATGGTTTCACTGGAAAGCCTATGTTTTCCCTAGAAACAAAATTTTTATGGTCCCCTACCACCATTAGCAAGGGGATTATTTAATTCTCCGTTTAATCCCACAGGAACAGATCAGACAAGCTGTCCTTGGATGGGGAACACGTGTGAAGGATGTACCTCCCTGGGCGAGAAGGACAAGCTCTGAGTCTGTGGCAGAACCAAGACTCTTCCACACTTTCCCCCAAGACAGTCTTGGCTTTGACATTGGCAAACCACTATGCATGTGTGGGGACAGGAGGTGGACCCTAGGATATAAAGTACTGCCCAGGGAAGACACAAGAAACTCTTCTTTTCTCATAAAAGTTCTTTCTCTCTTTGCCGTTACACCAGAGGATCTGATCCTGCTCACACTGAACCCAACAGCCCAGTTTTCACCAAGTACAGTGGTACCAGACCTTTCAAAAATGGAGACACAATCAATATACTTAAAGCCCCAGGTTGGTAACAACAACAAAAGAAGGAATGTTCAAAATCACACACAGACATACATTTTAGGCACAGCAGTTGGTTTCCACTTTAAAGCAGATGAGGTGACGTGGTCCCAGCTGAAGCACTCTCTGTAATAACCTTGTTTCACAGAGAGGAAAATACTTGTAAGGTGTTTTACCTGAATCCACACGGAACTATGGTAATCCCTGGCTAGTCAAAGTGCCTTTGTTGGCACTAAAAGATGCCGGCCACAAAAAGGAGTGCTTTACTGAAGCACCCCTCTTGATGTCCCCGACACAGGCTGCAGGGAAGAGGGAAGATGCCTTTTAAAGACACCTGCTCAAGAAAAACCCGAAATACAAACTTATATGACATTTTTTTTGCTCACAATAGACACACAGATACATACAAACACAAGCGTTGTGCTGCACAAATGTGCTTCCCCCCTTGAGCCCCAGCATAATGTGATGATTATCTTGGTGTCTTTCCATACACTTCATAGCAAAGATACTGCTTCTGCAGGTGGGAATCAGGAAAAAAGAAATTTCTGGCTGAGAGAGGGGATTGGTGCAAGAATTGGTGCCCATCGCTGGCTGGAAGGAAATTCCAGAGGCCTTCCTGCTCACCTGGTGAACAGCGAGTGTTGGCCTTCACTTCCACACACCAGAAACACCACTCCTTCCACAGGCTGGGCAGACCCTCTCTTGCCCCAGGCATCTCTTTTCCCCAAAGATATGGCCAGATGTCCTCTTCTAGGTAGCTCTGGAGCCACTGAAGGTGTTACTGCCATCAGGTAGGTGTAACTGTTCAGTAGACGAGGCTACGGCATCGATGGTGAAGGCATCTCCACCCACTTCAGTGCAAAGATAGCCAGGGGAGCTGAAGCCACCTTCTGTGGATGGGTGGGAAGAGACACCAGGTGCGTGGCAGCATATCCGACTCCTCCAGCAAGTTGCAACACCATCGCCTGGTCAGACCTTTAACAACCCATTGCTTTTTGTGCTAAAAATTCTGTCATCAGAAACGCAGGAACATAGGAAATGCCAGGTGACATCAGATCAGTGGTTGTGGCTCCTAAACGCACACAATGACTCCAAACCAAGGACCAGCACCTTGCAAAACCAGCTGTGCATTGACCCAGCTGCTCATAGCTGTCACCAAGGTCTCTGATCTTCAGAGAAGGGCTTTGGCCCTGTGGCCCTGATTTTAATCCCTCACCCAAAACGCCTATAAATGACACCCGTGGCAATACTTTTCACTTTCATCAATGTCTGATGCTTTTTTAGCCTTCCTATGTTCTTGGCCTCAACGACTTCTGGAAGCAAGGAGGTCCTTCACTATTTACACAACATCATTGCACTGCACAGTCCATGTCCTTCTAGGTTTAAAACTCCAGGAGACTTGCATGAACCGAAAGAAAGTTAAATAAAGCCAGACCTCTACATAGCAAAGGAAATAATACATAATAACACAGGGTTAGTTTAAATTCATATCTGCCCTCAGTGCTAGGTAATAAACCAACCTGTATAAAAACATATCTTTTCTCAAATAGTTACATCTTGCTATATAAAAATACCACTGTGAAAGCCAGCCAATCTGTGCAAAAAAAAAAAAAAAAAAAAAGAAAAGAAAGAAAAAGCCCACAAAAAACCCCCCAAAACAACCCAACAAACAACCCTTTGAACCTTTGGAAATGCATGAAGCGTTGCTTTTGTGCTGCATGATAACAGTGAAATGTATTCATTCCCTACTACTGGTTATCTGCTCTCTGGGTCCTACAGTAAGAAATCCTGTAGACGGCTTACAATGCTTGCCTCTTACATCTTGAACCTCCTGTTGACGAAGAACAGAGTGAAACACTATTAAGGTTTGTTTCAGTCGCAAAAAGCTTTGATATCAGGCCTAGTCAAACAGCAAATCTGTGTCTGGGCTAACCCACAGGCATTTCTTTCGCAGCCCCTCCAACCACTCTTTGCCAAACATTTTTTTTTTTGGGGGGGTGGAAGTTCTCCACAAGGAGCTACTGGGACCCAGCAGGGCAAACCCAGCAATGGGAGTTATTTTGGGGCAGGTTGTGCTCGTCACAGTTAGTAAGGTGTTCGGAGCTAACGTAGGAGGAAGGCTGGCTAGGAAGCTTATTCTAGGCTGGAAAGCCAGGAGAATTATCGGTGGGCAAAGAGACTTGGGGGGAAAAATAACAACAGCAGGGAAAGGAGGGATTAATCATTTGTGAGCAGCCCCAGTAGGGGAGCAAGCAGCACTGGGAATCTCCTCTACCTGCCCCCTACCCCACAAGCTCTGTGGGATACTGGAGACTGCAGATCCATGGGGTGCCAGGTCTCCGTGGAATGGAGGAACACAAGAGGGCAGCCCATGCTCTGCTCTTGGTGTTTGGTTCCCACCATGGGGTGGTTGGAGAGCAGAGGTCCCCAGATCTGCTGCCCAGCCAGGAACCATCCCTGTGGCCTCCCTGCTCTGGGAGCAGGTCACAGCTCAAGGTGACCAGCTGCCCAGTGAAGCTGAGGTGACAGGGAGGGTGACACAATAAAGGCAGGGGTGGGGAGCTCAAGGTAGGAGATGTGTCTCCCATGCTCAGGGTGAGCATGGCACCCAGGAGGAGCGGTGGGTTAGACATCACAGCAAAGTGCAAGGGTTTTGTGTGCAGGGTTCACTCAGAACAAGGAGCAAGTCTGGGCTGGTGGCCTCCAGGTTTTGACTGGTGACCACCTACTCCTGCTCCATGGCTAATTGGCATTTTGCAAATCTAGACGAGGTCACTAAGACTGAGTTACAAGTCTGAGGGTAAACACCAGGTATTCAAAAGCCCTGATGTCCCAGCATGTCTTGTCTAGCCTACAGGATCCGAACAAACATCCCTGCTGTACCATCGGCTGTGTGACCACAGCTGGAGACAGTGGTGACTACTCTCAGTGAAGGCAGCCTTGGCAAACTCATCCAGGCATGAAGAGGATGACTAAGCCACCAGCAAAATCCTTCTCTTTGAAGACAGATTTTCCAACATCCCACATTGATAAACCTACTTCTTTTGGTGAAGAAAGGCAGGACACATTGCTCTGGTGGGAAAAAACCAACTGGGACATCCAGAGCATTGCCATATGAAACCCTGTCCTCTGGGACTTGCCAAGCATCTCCCATAGGAGAAGACTCAACCAGCCACCAACACATCAAGTCAGGTTGTCACCCTTTTCAGTGTTTCATTTGTCATTAAAAAACACCAGTGACAAATTCACAGCTGTTATTTGCAGTTTAGCTCCTTTAGTTTGGTATTTGAGTAATGTGGTCACCTGAAAAAATAGGGCTCTCAACCCTCTACCCTGATTTTGGCTTTGGCTTGGTTTCAGGGGGTTATTTTGGTCTCTTCGGGTGCCAATTTTCCATCTGCAAAAGCCAGGAACATTTTCCCACCTGTCATGGCCAAACTTTCCCCCTGTTTTAAGAGTTTTATCTGTATAAAACTCCTCTTCAGGGACGACACAGATATTACGCTCCACAAAAAAGGGGGGGAAATGGAGGTCTACATGAGCTCATGTATTTGCCCAAGGTCACATAGGATGGTCAGTGGAAGAGCAGGGACCTGAGGTACCCCAGCTCAGAAACTAATGCCTCCTACCATTCTTTCTCCCTGGAGACTTTAGTGGTGTTGCACGGGAAGGGCAGAGTGGGCCCCGTTTCTTCTGTTGCTTTTTTTTATGAGTGCGATGACGTGGTCTAAATTAAGAGAAAGATACAAAAAAGACTGCCGTGAATTATCCACATACACAGGCCTGCTTTCACATTCACCCTACGGCCCCTTCACGTCTTGATGGCAGGGTGCAAATGGGGAGAACATCCCCTTTCCTACACCCTCTGCCTCAGAGGAGGGCTGGGCAAATGGAAATGCCCTGGTGACAAGATATTTCCAAATTCTGAGGCCATCACAACTCTTTTCCCCAAACCACGGAAGCCTCCCCAAAAATATGCCAGAACTTCTGAGGTTGTAACAACTCTTTTCCCCAAAACATGGAATCCTCCCCAAAAACCTGCCAGTACTTGTCAGCCAGGAGCCTCACTGGCCACACGGTACCCCCTCAATGAAAGCAGAGGTGGGGATGGATTTCTGGCTTCCCAACCCAGCATTCCCACTGACATCAACAAGAACCAGTGGGCATCCCGTGGGATTTGTGGGCATTCAGTACCTTAAAACAAGGCGGTGAAGATGTTCCCCCACCGTGTGGGGATTTCACCCAGCACGTGCTTGGTGGAGCACTGGGAGGTAGTCATTTTGGCAACCTGGACTTCAGCCCTTATATATTATTTAGATGAGGTCAGAAATTAGGAATTAAGGTTTAGAAGGACTCTGGAGGAAGGCAGCAGCAGGGCTTGGCTCCCATCACAGCCAGCCCTTAAAAATTGGGAGTTTCCTTTTCTTTCTCCCAGCGGGCTCAAGGGAATGGTTTTTCCTACTTGACCTTGTTATCTTCTCCAGATCCACCATCTCTCTCCCCCACCAGCTGCTGAGTCTACTGAGCTCCAGCAGCTCAGGCTGGGAGGGAATTTCTGAGGTGGGACCATATTTTAGTGACAAGGAAGCAAGGATCATTCTCTGGGATTATACTCTGCAAGGGGCTGAGAAGGGAAGGCAGTCAACGTGCTGTAAATGATGACTGGGATCGGCTGGAAGTGATAAAGGATTTGTTAGCTATTTCGAGACAGGACTGATTTGCCCCTTGTCTATAAAAATGGATGAATGTTGAATGATGTTGGCTGCAGCAGCTGCACAATAAGTTGGTTTTTTTTTTAAAGCCAGTTAAGGAATTACATTTCCTGACAGCCTGGATGTGTTTCACTGATGTCTCATGTGTACATTACATGGAGATGTGATGAATATAAAGCGATAATAAAGGCTAAGCGGAATTAGCGAGCAAAAATAATTCCCTACTAAAAACCATCCCTGCTTTCACAACCAGCTACTTCAGACCACTATATTCTACGAACTTTTCCTTGCCCTGGGCTGCAGAATATGACACAGAAAATCCTCTTACATTGAAGCACTGGTATAGATCAAGATGTCTTGACACTTGGGATATTACTTAAGCAATTACAAGAGCCCTTTCTACAAAACGTATTGATTTTATTCCAGAAAAATAAATTCCCATGTACAATTGGGTTTTCATAACATGAAACAATTAGCCATTTTATTGCTAGTGCATATAGGGTAATGTCACATTTCATACAATTTCAGTACAAGTGAAAAAATATAATATATGGCTGATTGAAATTGATAGCTACATTAACATTTATAGATCTATATAGACTTATTTTACAAGCTGTTAGTAGTTTAAGAGGGATATCGGTGTTTTAAACTACCAACATTCATATGGCTCCAATTCAAATATATGAATTGTTTGATGCGCTATAAATATATTCCAAGGTACATTTCATTGAAGAAGTCAAAGCTGTGCACTAAAATATATCAAAAACGTGCCTTGTGAAAATGCTACAGACAGCCCTGACTGCCTGCGGAGCACGAAAATGCCACTGGTGCTAGCATTACTAGTTGGAAAATGAAAACAATGCCATGATTACAGGATTAGGTGATGGAGATATATGCTTTCTGTCATCTTATGTCCTAGAGCTGGGACCGAATTCTCCTCTGTTAACTCAGCGTAGACCAAGATGAAACCCACCAAATTAGCAGAATTGCTTCTGGATTAGCATTAGGGTAAACAAAACCCAGGATCTGGCTGGAGATCAGGCATGAGCTTACTGGTTTCAGTAGAGCTGGCCCCAGATCTTCACCAGGGGATGCGAGAGCAGAACATGTTCCAGCTGAGCTGTTCCCCTTAAGTCAGACAGGCAGGATCCAAGCACATCATCACATTTGCCCAACCCTACCAATTTCTTAAGTGCCTCCTACATTTCAGGTCTTATGAAGAGCACCAAGGGCTTCACTGGGGATGACAGCAAACAGAAACCTAGGTGGGGGCTTGAGAATTTTCCCCAAGTGGGAAAACAAACCAGCCCAAGCCCCTGGAAGAGTCAGCATGGGTCACATCCTCCTCCTAAATTGAGCTGGGTTTAAATCCAAAGCCATCCTGACAACATTAACCTGGATTATCTCTGCAGAGAATCCGCCCAGAGGACAAGAGAGCTGAGCGGTGGCAGCAAAGAAGGCACTGAGCATTGGATGAGATGGGAAGAGCTGTCAGGGCTGGAATTGCAGTCAGTTTGTTAGCTAGCCTTCCTTCCCTCCTCCTCCTCCTCTTCCTCACTCTAGGCCCAGTGAGGTCCTAAAAGGACCACGTGGAGGAGCCTCTCTACCTCCGGCAGCATTTCTCCCCTTACTGATTGTAAAAATACAGGGGAACAAAGATGTTTTCTCTTTAACTCTACCCCTTGTTTGGCAGATGAATTTGAAAAGCAAACAGTAGAGGGCCTTCAGCTACCCGTACTGTTCCACATCTGCCCTGGGGCCACATCTGTCCCCACATTCCTCCAAGAATGCATTGCTTTTGCAAACGACTGGATTCCAGCCCTGCCTTCACCCTGGAGATGCAGGGGCGGGGGACAAGGTTACAGTGGTTATGGAAGGGTGGAAATGTGGTGGTGAGGGTGGTGGTGGTGGGGATACTGAGTGCACAGGTAGACTCGTTGGCCAAAATGCCACTGCTGGATCAACCACAGGGGCCTGGGCAAGCAAAGAAATGCTTCGTACCGTCACTCATCTCTCATCTTCCATCCCAGGAAGGCTGGAGCCCTCCCTTTCAGGTCTACATAGATACATTCTCTGTGCTGCTCACCATAAATTGAACCGAGATAGCGTGTGTCCACCTTAGGGTAGCCACCATCACCTGCTTTCAATGGGCGATGGATTCAGAAATAGATTTAAATAGCCTGGTTTTGCCAAGCACGACTGGTTTTCCCCTGGCCTGGTTTGGGGAGAGCCTTATTCATGGCAGCACATCTCGCCTTGGCTGATATTAACAGCTCTCCATGCTGGCCAGCAGAGAAACAATTTTTCAGCCCCAAGACCTCCTGGGCCTCAGCTGCCTGTGCAAACAGACCCCAGTGTAACATGGAAAAGGGGCTCCAAAGGAACTGGAACTATATAGGTTTTGAAGTAACTGTAGTTCGGCTGGGAGAAGGGGGGGATATAAAGGAAGCATTTTCCTTGGGAGAACGGCTTTTTTTTATAAAGAAAAAAAAAAAAGATGAGTTGGGGACCCCAAAACAGATTCATTAAGACTTTGCCTCAAACCCCGGCAAAACTCTTAGTTTTAACATTTAGGATATACTAGAAGCTGTTGTTTTAATACAGACTAGGTCAACTCCAAACCCATCTTCGAAACAAGATCTGATTCCACGAGCACTTTGTCCACATGGTAAAAGCCAGCCCTTAACGCTCTACCCTTTAATAACTCAGGATGGTTAGCTGTTAAGTCCATTTGTCTCTTGCCTTACTTGTTTAAAGCTTTCTCCAGATATTCCTGGATCCACTTTAACTTGGGATCGATGCACACTTGCTTGCTGTTGCTCTTCAGCCTTGCACTGCCAAAGGAGAAAAGTCAGAGTGAGTCTGGTGTCTGATGCTCCTCAGCCCACCCCCAGATGCCTTAGTTTCCAAAAGGGTTTGAGATTCCACTACAGATAATACCTCAGGTGCCAGTGTTGCTCTGGGTTAACCCATGAAGTTTTTATAAATATCCCTGGGTTCAAAGCATTGGTCCAGTTTCTACCCTCTGATGTTGATTCTTGCGGTCTGTACTGGGTAAGTACGTGGGGCACAGGACAGATACAGAATTTAAATATAATTTTTTCCAACTCATACCTGGGCTGTTACAAGTTCAGGGCTGGGAACAGCTAAATTTCACTTGGAAATAGCAGTGTGGTAAATACAGGTCATTATTTTCAAGGAAATAATGAAGAACTTCTTTCAGATTCAGCACAAAATTGAAGTTTCATGTGTTTTGAGGATGGACACCAAACCATACCTCATGGAGGTTCTGAAAGGGTCTGGTTACTCGTTAAATTGAAGTTTCATTATGTTTTGAGGACACAAATCTCTGGTTCTGAAAGGGCCTGGTCACTCGTTAGCTTTTTGTTTTACAGGAGACTGAATGAGCAGGGCACAGGCAGGAGGACAACTGGCAGTACCATGGTGCCAGAAGAAGGTCTTTCCCTTCCATATTCCCTCAGCACTGGAAACCAAAGTAGAAACCTCCTAAGGATTTTCTCCTGGAGGTCCAAGCTGCACTTTTCAACCCAGGCTGTTCAGCTTATCTGAATTCCCTGTGATTTTGACATTTGGGTTCTCTGCATCTTCCACAGTTGTATGAAAGTCTCAATAACTTTCCACCCTCATGAGCAGGTCTCACGCTCTGGGGATTTTGGAGCCTCCTGAAGGTGCCATGAACGCCCAGGTCCCCCAAAACACCCTGCCTCTGCCCTAGCCGCTCAGAAATTCCCCCTTAAAGCAGTCTGCCTGCCATAAAAAAGCGCCAAGAACAGCAATTTCACGGAAATGCCCGCAGGAATAAGGTCAGGACTTGTTTTAAGGCATTTTTGCTGGACGGAAGCCAAAAACGTCCCTTTGCCTTACGCGAGGAAATCTGCAGGATATAAAACTGTGGCGTAAGAAGTAACAGGTCAAAAAGGGCCCTCGGAGCTGAAGTTATGCAACGACGTCGTCGTAACATAAACACATGGAAGACCCAGCCCTGCAAGCCCTCGTGCCAATAAAGAGATGAATGGGCCTAATTCATATTTCCCTTACGGCGGTGCCAAGCTGGAGAGTTTCCAGCGAAGCGATACCAGCAGAGGGGAAGAATGGATTTGCTGATGTCAGCAACGCCTGGGAACTCTGGGGCTGGGAACTCACAGGGGACAGAACCGACAGCACATGTAACCAGTGTAATTCCTCTCACTTAATATTAAATACATTGATTTTTTTTTTAATTTTTTTTATGTTTATTTCATCGAATCATAGAATGGTTAGAGTTGGAAGGGACCTTAAAGATCATCCAGTTCCAACACCGTGTCCTGGGCAGGGACACCTCCCACCAGCCCAGGTTGCTCCAGCCTGGCCTTGAACCCCTCCAGGGATGGGGCAGCCACAGCTTCTCTGGGCAACCTGTCCCAGTGCCTCGCCACCCTCACAGCAAAGAATTTCTTCCTAATAACTAATCTAAATCTCCCCTCTTCTAGTTTAAAACCATTCCCCCTTGTTCTGTCACTCTACTTCCTGACAGAGTCCCTCTCTTGTAGGCTCCCTTCTATGCCCATCACCTCTGCTCCCTGTACAGCCATGGCACAGACCTAGGAAATGGTATGGAGCGTTAATCTGCACTGGTTTAGGTGTCTACTTTAAGATGTAATTATTTGCATGCTAAAAATGCCTGGTTTTCTACCCTGAAAAGTAAGGGGAATTTAGGAATGGCTTTGTAGAAGACATCAACAAGAGCAGATTTCTGGATTTGGAAAGATGAATTCCCACAGAATCAAAGAAAAAAAAAAAGCCTGCCCATGGGCTTTTTGCTCCAGTACAATTCCCCTCAACCATAAAGGAGAATGTATTTTTGCAAAAGAAGATCTTTTCTTGAAATGACACGATTTCACTGAGATTCTCTACTCCTGAAAACAGTAGCTTTTAAGTTACTCACACCTTCAGTGTATAACATCCATCCACTAAATTCAGAGTGTGGTTCAAACCAGCAAGATGAGAAATGTCTGTGTTAATTCTGATTCTGTTTCAGCTTCTTTTTTGATAAAGAGCTGAACTCACGATGTTTTGGGGGTATTTGCTGGCAAGTTTCTAAGAAACTTACTATTTTAAAGTAACAAAAAGTTGGTGGACTATAGGTTTGTGTGTTCTGTGTGCCACAAAATCACTTTACAAACACACATATTTGGGTCAAGAATGGACAAGAACGCCAGATGTTTGCGTTGCTTCACTTGGTGCTCTTATCCCCCCTCTAATAACCAGGATCCCACGTTAATTAAGAGATAAATGTATACTCTCTCCTGTCATAAATGTCTGTCATTTTCTTGAAACCACTCCAGAAAATTCCAAATCCCCTGCAAAACCCTAGCGCTGGGACTCTTATGGCATCCACTGACAGTCCCAGAGCACAAATCCATACACTGCTGCATTTTGGATGTTTGCCTCCAAAACCGTTTATAGGTAGAGAGCAGAGGCAGTCGCAGCTGGTTTTGCCATTTTTTATGAAAGGAAACTATTTCTCAGCTGAGGTTTACATTTTTCTCACTGTCCCCCGCCAAATCCTACGGCAGAAGCACACATGAGAAAATATGTATCATCTACCCAGAGTGGTTTAAAAAAGAAAAAAATATAAATAATCTTATGAATAAGACTGGATACACGCTCTCCAGTGTATCCATAGGTTCCTGAGAAATGTGGTGAAATCACATCAACTCTCTGAGTGCAGAAATGTTTTGGATGACAAAGAACGGAACCCTGCAGCATTCCAGTTGCAACTGGGAGAGCTCGACGGGGATCGAAAGACAGAAACTAGTGATGGGAAACCCTGCCTGTAGTCACCCAGAGCTTCTTCCAGAGGTCACCAGATGTTGGTGGCAGCAGGGCTCCCTTGCACTGAAAAGATGAATGGCGATTTCCTTCTTTTGAAGATTTTTTTTGCATTTTAGGAAAGGAGGGAGGGGGTGACCCATGAGCAAGTGAACAAAAAACCTAATCTTTCTAAAAAACACACTCAAATCTACAACTTCATCTTTCCTGAGTTTCTTTTTCAGCACAAGATGAAGAGGTTATTTTCCACCATCTCTGCCCTGCTGTGATCTGTGATTTATCAGTCCTGGTGTGTCCACACATTTGGGGTCTGCACCTCCTGTGGAGGCGACAAGAAACCCAGGAATTCCTTTTCCTTGCTCCTCTCTATGGAGAAGAGGAGCATTACAAGACTCAGAACACTGTGAAGTCTTTTTCCCCTCCGGAGGTGTGAAGCTCCACATCCAAGGCAACGGATGGTCTGTCTGGTATTCCTGCTCATCTACCCACGGGATCCCAACAGTCCCAGAGAGATCACAGAGGTAAAAACCCAGCTGGGAAACATCCAGCTGTACCTTTGTGTGGGGTAAAGTGGGCTCCAGCTGTACCTGCCCCCCATGAGGTGAAGAGATGAACTGGGAATTTTTTATAAAGAAGAGACACCAACCAAATTGCAACCAGCCAAAGCACCAACAAGCTTCGATGGTGGCTTTCCTTTTGGACACACCTGAGACCGGCACCCAGCCGAAAAAATAAGAGTGGAGAGAGGACACTTACACAATCTGAAGTGAGCAGTTGGGGGTGGAGAGGATTTTGAGGTGCTTAATGTTGGCTCTTGCCACGTTGCTCTCGTAGAATCGACAGGGGCATCGGTAGGTCAGGCTGACGGGTTTCTCTGCGGGACAGGGAGAAAGGACACGTTACTCCCTCTTGCTTACGGGCACCCTCTCAAGATGCAGGTGAAAAAAAAAGAGAAAAAGTAAAGAAATAGAAAAAAAAATAAAAATGAAGCTTTGGGAGGGCATTTGCCCACAGCTCAGAGCACAATCCTTTTACCCCCATACCCTGCCTTTCAATCCCAGCGCCTGGGATTTTGGAAGACAAAAGAAGAAGGAGAGAAAAACGGAGATAAGCAAAAGAAGAAGAGATTAGAATAAGGAGCCGCTCCATTGTGCGGGGATGCTCCTGGTAATTAGACAAGATAAAGGCCCAAAAGAGGGGGCCACTTGTCCTCGGTGTTGTTCTTGCCAAATGATTTTGACCCGGGGCCAAATTAGAAGGTAGCCAGAAGAAAGCGATGAATTCCAAAGAGTTCAGATCAAACCGGCTGGGCTCAGGTGCAGGCTTTTCAGGGGGGACTTACTGG
>VXBW01003305.1:29646-68907 GCA_013400375.1 Thinocorus orbignyianus | reverse complement strand
CCAAAGGCAAAGCTCTTGCTCCAGCAACCCCTCCCCAGCATCCACCCACTCCCACCCGTGGGGTGGCAACGGTGATGCCTTCCCCCCAGCCCCGGGGGTCCCAGTCACCCCATCCAGCCAGGACTGGTGGGAGCTGGGGTCTCAGTCCCCCCCCCATCCAGCCCGGACCAGGATGGGGAGAAAAGTTTTATCCCCAAAATACGCCAAGCTCTGGTCCCTTCTGGGCACGCCGATCCCACTGCTCTTGAACCCGAGCTGGGACAGCTGTAGGGAAAAAGCATCCCGGAATGTCTGAGCATTCCCACCGGGAAGAGGAGAAAAGTCCCCCTCTTTACTCCCCATGGGCTCAAATCTCATATACACCAGTGCCCTGGGCATCGGATCCGGTGCATTTTACAAAGCATCTTTCCATAAATTTAGCTGGAGGATTTTAAGGGAGCAAAAGCAGGGGGGTGGGATGGGATTTGCTGTTTCTCCTCCACACTCTTGGCTCGAAACACCACTTTTCCCCCGCATTAGCTGAGCCCAGCTGTAGGTTTTGCTGCCACATTTCACCTCCTTTGTATTGCAGATGCCCCTGGGCTCCCTGGCACCTCGGTTGAAAAGCCCCCCCGGCCCTGCAGAGCCGGGAGGTCCAAGGGGTGCCCCTTACCCTCAGCTATTACAGCATTGTCAAGTATAATTGACTTAAGCATGTCCCCGCTGTCTGCAGTCCAAGCCCACGGGGCCCTGTTTGTTGCCATTCAATACTTTAAATAAACATCGGAGGCTTTGATTGAATTTGGACCCCTCAGCTGCATTTAAAGCAGGCGCCCTCGCTAAGGTTGGGATGAAAAGCCAGGGGGAACCAGTGGGTGAAGCGAGTTCTCCTCCAGAGGTGTTCTAAAAGACAGGTCCACGATGCCACCAAAGACAACAGCACGGTCAGGTCCATTTATATGCCAAGTAACGTCAAATTCTCCCAGCCACAGCTCCTGAGGTTGGAAACAGGGGCCCAAATCCTGCACCTGTGGCTGTTTCACCCCAGGGGAGCTTGTTTTTTAACGGTGGGGGAAATATTTACACCAACACCAGGCCATAAATTGGCTCCCTCCCTGACAGACACAGGTGAAGCTGATTCTCACATCTGGCTCCCCCAGTCTAGTTATTTGTGGGTTTTTTGCCCCTGTTTCCCAGAATCACAGAATATTATGGAGTTGGAAGGGACCTCTGGAGATCATCTAGTCTAATCCCCTACCAAAGCAGGTCGCACAGGACTGTGTCCAGGCGGGTGTGGAACATCTCCAGAGATGGAGACTCCACCACCACCCTGGGCAGGCTGTCCCAGGGCTCTGCCACCCTCAAAGAGAAGAAGTTCCTCCTCGTGTTGAGATGGAACTTCTTATCTACAAGTTTGTGCCCGTTTTCCTCTTGTCTTCTCGCTGGGCATCACTGTTCCACAACTTGTGTAGGCTGATCTTGCTCTCCCCCCTTTTCTTCATGTCAGCTTGCAGTGCAGCACAGGAACTTGATGCACTGAAGGGGCCAATAATTGTAATTAGTGCTGTACGCCTGGCTACAACTGCGGTGACAGCTGTGACATCCCACAAGGATGGGAGAAACGGATCTTCACCCCCCTGCCAATGCTTCCAGCTTGCTGTGGCTGGCACACGGGGACGTCCATGCATACAAGAGTGATAGTGCGTCTTTCTGTTGCTACAGGCGCAGAGAAAAACAGTCCAGGGATCTAATCAAAGAGGCTGGATGGATGCAGAGTGAGATCAGAGTTAAATCCGAGTAGCAGTCTTCCCCCCCGGCATCCTCAGACATGCACAAGGGGTTGCAACTGGAGGGGAAAACTGGCCGGATCCCATGAAATGTCTGGACAGACCTTTGGAGCTGACTCACAAAGATGCAGGACGAAGATAGGAGGATTCTCCCTGCACCTCTGGAAAACTGAGAGCAGCCAGCTCCAGAGGAGGGCTGCCACACTATTCCTCATAGCAGGAGGATGCCTTTCCTCAGCTCTCCTTCCCCTTGGCCACAGCCTCCCCGGGAGAAGGGAGGACACCCGACAGCATCCTTCTGTCACCTCCCCGGCAGCAGCGAGATGCTCGGAGCCGCCTCCCGACCCAGGAAAGGGGGAGCCCGGTGGGGAAAAGGGGGGTCCCAGGGCTGGGAAATTTAACCGAGCCAGCCCAGCCCGCTCCGTGCCCTAATTTTCCCCCCAGTGGCCACCAAGAGGCGAGCAAAGGACGGGAGAGCCGACCCACACACTGCCCCTGCACCGTGGGGCTGCCTTCATCCTCCCTCTGCTGGGATGAAGAATTAATCAGAACAACCCAGCTCATCTGAACCCCCCAGGAATTTCAATTATTATTACTATTGCTGTTGTTATTCTTATTGTTATTATTATTATTATTANTGTTATTCTTATTGTTATTATTATTATTATTATTACTACTATTATTATTACTATTATTATTATTATTGTTATTTTCTGTCAAGAACAGATTGATGCCTGCAGTCCAACGGTTCTGAGCTGATGATTTAAACAGCAACAAAACAGCAAAAACAAACCAAAACAAGGACAAAACCCTCAAGGGGGGGTGGGGTGGGTTGGGGTCTTACAGTTTGGTCCTTCAAATCTAGAATTACAAACTCATGGAAATCAGAACAAATTGTACATTTTAAAGGAAAGCTGAATGACCGGGCGAGTGTTAAACTCCATGAAAAGTTCGTTTCAGCTTCACGTTAACTCCCGGAGAATCGCCCAGTGTTTGTGTGAATGCTCAGAAAATCCAGGCTGCACCCCCTGGATGAGCTGGGTGGCTGCTCCCCAGCCCCCAGCAACCAGCTGCAGCCAGAACTCCTTAATAGCCAGTACATTTCATCTTTTATCTGAATGCTAACAAAGAAAGGACGAATTCACAAACCCTAAACAGGCCTACTGTTGATTTTTTTTCAGCACAGCTTGAGACAGCCTTTTTTTTTTCTTTTTTTTTTTTTTCTTCTTAATAACACGATATTCCCAATTTTTAGCGCGTTTGTATCAAATCACATTTCCTCTTAAATGGGGCAACGGCAACATTTCTATTCCTTAGAATTTTAGACTGGCATAAACTAACCCAGCAATGAAATCATTGTTAACTGAAGATGTTTTCAATCCCCCCAGATTATGACTAAAATAAGCCATTTCTTGCCAACGCCACACAACTCCTTACTATTAAGAAACTTCTATTTTCTTTTTTTTGGTGAGTTAAGAATTAAACTAAACATCCTCAACTTGGGAAAACAGTATTCTTGTTTAATCTTGTTCTCACTAATACTATTTGACTGTGATCTTCCTTAATATTTCCTGGACTACTTATCTGCAACCAAACACATCATTTTTTGGACGGCCACCGTGAATCTGTGCTTAAGTGGAATTAAGATCCGCGGTGCATCTCAGCAATCTGGAGTAAAACATGTTGCAAACCAAGCATGGTAACACCAGGAAATTCAGTGATCTAGAATCAAGGATAATTAGATTTAGAAATCTATATGTATTAGGCTGTAGGACCAAATTGACCTTATTTCTGCCTTGTTGTAACATCATCCATTAGCCCACATGATAATGGCTACAGCGGTTCAGGCTCTCTGTCTCTAGATGCAGCTCCTTCTTTTTCTTTTCCCCAAAATTTGTTTTTTTTTAAGCAGGCTTAAACTGCCGATTTCCACATAGTGTGGTGCTGTGATGGGAAGAAAATTAAAGGAGCTAAAATGTTAAAATCAGCGAGAGCTGTTGCAGGGTATTTTTAGGGCGAAGAGCTAAGGGAGGTTTTAAGAGATTTTGAGTGTTCTGACGGTTTTATGGATTTATATTCCTCTGTAACTTAACTCTGACATTCCCTTTCAGAAGAGATTAACTTTCAAAAAAAAAACCAAAAACAAAAACAAACAAAAAAAAACCACCAAAAAACTAAACCCAAAAGCAAATGCATCAACATAAAGTTCTCATTTCTTCCATTACTGACTGTATGTCCTTATATATATAATATATATACTATGCCCTTATATTTACCTCCATCTTACTGTCATTCTTGTTTTGCTTAAGAAATCTTTTTTTAATATTGTCCTATTCTTGTGGCATTCCTACATATATTTTTTTGCCCCCAATACTCTTAATCAGGTGAAAGCCTGAAGGCTTTGCAGTCTAGCAAAGCAGCTGGAAGAGGACAACCCTAGAGAGGTTTGAAGATCATTCTGGACTCCCGTCTTTGACCTTGTCTTGTTTCCAAGTGCTACGATTATTTTTCCCTCCTTCTTACCATGCCAGGGTTCCAAGCTCATCCTTTACATGTGGAGCAAACAGGACTTTTAGCATTAAGTATTTGCAACAAAGCAGTATAAACTAAGCGAAGCAACTTGTTGGATTTGTCTGCTCTGGTGAAGGAAAAAAAATAAAGAAATCTCTCCAAACAAGCTGGTTCCAGACTGAATTCCAAGAGGTCTGTCCTCATTACAGTAAAATAGCCTCAAACCTTGGTGTACACGGAGATATCCATAATGTGTGTTGGCCCTGAAAGATTCCTTTGGGGACCAGAGGGAGAGATCGAATAGAGGTCAAGTGAGTAACTGTTTATAGATGGTTAACTAGAGTGACAGAGAACTGCGGTAGCCGCATTTCTAACAGCATTTCAAGGTTTTTAACTCGCTTCCCTGGGAGTTTTGAGTGTGATTTCAGTGGATGTGAAATTGGCCCTTAAGGGCAGAATCCATCTCTCCTCCTCCCATCCCAGCAGAGCACATCCCAAGCTGGCCTAATCTTTCATGTCGAAACACAAAATGTGATCAGTTTTGCTTGGGTTTAAGTTTTATAACGAACACAGATCTTGGTCTCACCGGGAGGAGTTTCCTGAAAGCTTGGGGGGAAGCGGAGCCAAGCTTGGCGTGTTCTGCCTCTCCCCCACCTCCAGCACCAACGCCACAGAGGGGATTTTATTCCAAGAGTGTTTTGTAACTGTGTGGCTTTGCTTGGGTTTCGCTTGGAGTTTTCAGGTTCATTGAGCTTCCAGGCCACTTGGAAGAACCTAGACCTCAACGATATCAAGGTTGACTATTCCCAGCATGAAGACCCACCTGGGAGATTTGGCCAGGGCCAAGCTCAGCTCTGCCTTTGGACTCTCTCCATGGGAAACCCATGCACAGGATACCAGAGCCTCAGAAATTAGTAAATTTGGGTCTAGAGGGAAAAGATCCAGCCCGACAGCCAGGTCAAAACAATCCGAGGTCCTTACAGCACCCATCTCATTCCTTCCAGGCTTTCCTTTGGCTAATTGAAATGAGTCACGTGTCTCTTGGGACTTTTTTCTTTAATATTATTATTTGCTTTTAATTTAAGATAGCCATGAATGAACCACCATAACCCAAATATCTATACACTTTGGGGATTTCCAGGCTCTGAAACACACTTTCCAGCTGCCTTCTCCCTCTCAGCAAAGTCTTACGGGCCTCATGGTTTTGTCTCCATCGACGAGTTGGAGCCCTCATCCCACCCCGTTTCAGGAGTTTCCTTTAGTCTGGCCATAGCCTCATCCTAAGGACTAAATTCTTATTTCAAATTCCCTTCTGGAGTTCCAATTTTCTGATTTGGGTTTCCTCCCAAAAGCAAAAAATCACACATTTGGCTCTGCCAAGCGAAGGAATCAAGAAGCCCGCTCCAAAAGCACATCCCTGATCCCAATTAAAACCCAACCTCAAGGACACAGAAGGCAGGTCTGTAACCCTCCCATCCCCATCCCGACAAAACCGAAGGAGAAAGGGAGGCAGAGACCGGTTTCGTGTCTTGGGGAGCCCTCTAGTGACGGGAAACCGGCCGAAAATCAAATCCCAGGAATAAACCTGTCCCTCAAACTCCCCTTGCACTTCCCTTTCGGTTTTTAAAAGTCTTTTTTTATTATTATTATGATGATTTTTCTTTCTATTTTTAAAGCTTTCTGTGGATATTCAGGAAGTTTCTGAAAAGTCAGTATTTTTCTTCTTCTTTTTATAGTGTCAGAAGTGTCCTAACATCAGTCAAAACCACTAACACACTCATTTCCGAAAAGAGCAACTGCGGAGTTTTACATCACGTAAAAGCCTGGAGTAATAGGTAAAAATAAAAGTGAGCATAAAATTCCCCAAAAAATCGGGTGGGAGGCTTTTTTTCTGGGGGGGAAGGGAAGGACAGGACACCGTGTGCCCGGAGCAGGCGTTATTGCTGGGCAGCACATATGCAGAATACAGAGAGGGCCGAGGAGGCAGATAATGTAAATTAAATCTAATTTGTATTTACAGATTTGTTCTCCGGGCGACAGGCAAATGTATGAAGCTCACACTGAGGCGAAATCCAGCAAACAGCTTGTTTATGGCAATGGAAACATTTCATTCGCTTGGAACTGTTCTGACATCCGTCGTCTAACGTTGCCAGATGGTAAAAATGTTTAGTTTGCCATAAACAATCATTAACATCACTTAACATCCATGTCACTCACACGGCAAGGACATGCGTCCTACAGGACCACACCTAACCGGGGTGTGGGAGACTGGGACATGCCAAATCCGATCATTTGGAGGTTTTTTCTGGAGTTATATTTTACTCAGAACCTTTACTGGATCTTACAACCAATAGCTGGTTGTGTAAACCAAGGTTTTTTAAAGCCAGCTTCTAGGGTTTTATTCATTTAGAGGGAAATACTCAGCCACAAATGAGTCCCTGAAGTTCACACCCAGGACCTGTTGCTCCCCCAGGATGTCAGCAGTTCCTCATCCCTCCTTTTTTTGAGCAGGTCTGGCCTTGTGGCTGGAGCTACCCTTCCTCACTTCTGCCTCAGAATTCGGGCGTGAGTATGTGTTTTGGGAGTTTATCACCATTCCTACTGAAACACAGAGAGAATGAGATGGGTTGGTGCAGTATCCTTCAACCCCATGGATCCCCAGCTGCTAATAAAACTTCAACCATCCACAAAGATCATCAAGGAGTCACTCAGAGCTGGAGAAGTACAGGAAAACCATCTAGTCCTTCCTTTTTTTTCCTCACAGTGCAGGGCTACTTCTGATCGAAGATTTACTGCCATTGTGCTCAAACTTTTTAGAGACTCAGCTTCTATTTCTTCCCTCAAGGGACATTTCTAAAGTCCAGTGCTTCTGACCACCAGAAAGCTTTTTTTCTTAATGTCTCTATTTTTAACTCCTCCCTCCTGGAGAGTAAAAATTTTACTTACACTTATTTACTACTTTACAGTATTCCTCTCTGGATTTCTATTTCCTTTTAGAACCACACAACCAAATGCTAAATGCCCATGTTTTTTCATTCTCCTATCTCATGAGTCACCCAGATGTTGCTCTTCTTATATCTCAGTTCCCAAACAGGGGCTGACATGTGCTGATGTGCAGGTAAGTTTATATTTTTAAGCATTTGGGGCTTTGCTAGCTCACCATAGGCAGTTTGGTGTGTTGTTTTCAACCTGGCAAAGAGCAGAAGAGCATACAGGTGAGGGATTCATCCAGACTGAATTTCATACCAGGAAGTTCAGCCACGATTTTAAGTGATGGGACTGGGACATAGTTGTGCAAATGGTAAAGAATTTGACAGGACCATGACAGAAGGGCTTGTAACCTCAGTTTTAGGAGCTGCTCAAAATCACTGACCTCAGAAAAATCAGTATATTCATTACTATACGTCTGCAGAAACTGCTTCCTCACGACTGGCTTCATTCAGGAAAAAACACCGAGATCTAAACAACAGGGGAATTTAGGAGAAGACTTGTCAGGCAGTTTTGCATTTCTCCTCCTTGACAGTGATTGCTCACATTTTCCAGGGAGCAACTTAGCTCAGAGTGCCTGCGTGTATGCAAACCCCTGCACCTCCTCTCTCATGAGAAACATGAGAGTTGTCTCATTCCGTGACTTGCACATTAAGCTGAGCTCTAAGAACATCAGCTTCCAGCAAAAGGAATAAATTAGCTGTTTAAATTCACTGTAATGACCCCCTTCACACATGCACACCATCAGTTCCCTGACACCTGCAGCATAATTAACTCACAGCTTTGTTTTTTGGGGGTGTGTGTTAATTCAGTGCTCACACCAAGCACCGACAGCATATTCCAGGTGGAGGGCCTGATCCTTGGCCCCATTTCTGCTCCGTAGAGCAAACGCAGCACAGAGGTGTCAACATCTGCTCGAGCTCTGCAGCTGGAAATTCCCCGCTGTGCGATGAAGTCCACCCAGATCCCACCACGCCAAGTCCACCCAGACCTCATCCTGCCCAGCTACAGCTCCCTTGGTGGCATCTGGGGACACAGGATGGGTGTTGGACCTGTGCTTGGTCCTCTACAGAGAGGGAGGAATTCACTGACAGGGCACAACAAGCTAAAAGGCACTGTGATATTCACAAAGAATGCAGAGGAAGATGCATGAGAGCAACACAAAGGCCACGCTACTTCAGATCAAAGGTCTACGTAACCCGGGACCTTCTCTCCAGCCATGGCCAGGAGCAGATGCTCAAGGTTGGAGGGCAAGCACGGCTGAGGCTTCCTGCAGCATGTCCTCTCGGCACATGGCCAAGGGTCTGGGCTCAGCTCCAACAAGGATGTGGAGCTCCCAAACTTCCCACTGATCCCAGCAGCTCCAAGCACATCCCGCACCATTTGATTTTACCAGGGAACCCAAAACTTCAGCAGAAATAAAGAGCTGGAGGATACAGACTCTACTTTTTAAAAAACTTTGCATCACTCTCCCTGAAAAACAAAATGCAGGTTCATTCCTTACCCCATATCTGATTATAAAGATTTTTTTTTTTTTATTCCAGCTCCTGCAATATCAGAAAAACTGCAGGTGGAATTTATGGAAGAGTAAACCAAGAAATAGAAAGTCAAGAATACCTGGAAATAAGAGTAATACTGACCCTTCCTCCTCCAACAGGAACTGACTGCAGCATCCCTGTGCAACAAAATACCTCTGGATAAGCAAAAAACCAAAAGGGTGGAGTTTGGGAAGAACCAAAAGGGTAGAGCTGCCAGGCCAGCACGCACCAGAAAGCCAGGGAATTCAGAGTAAAAAGAGGCTTTAGCCTAGTACACTAAATCCGAGAGGTTAAAATGCAGTTTCTTCCTAAGGCCAGCTGGCAGATTAGAGCTAACCAGCTCTTCTCGTGAGGAAGAACAAAACCAATTAATTTCTTAGTGTCTTATCTCAGGACATAGACGCTGTTTTCTCACAACCCTCCTCCTCCAGAACAACACCCCAGCAAATGTCCCCTGCTCCTGTGAAGGAATGCGCCTGGACCAAGCCACTCTGCACGAGAGTATCTGCCAGTATCTGATATGCTGGCTCGTAAATGACACAGGAAGATTTTTTTCCTCTGGATTTACAGCCTCAACAGTTCCAGAGGGGCTGTAGTTTTCCCTTTTACATTTCTTGGAGGTGTTACATGCGCTCTCTCAAACGGGAGACCTGCCGTGGAAACAAAAGCCCCTCAGATCTCCCCCCAGAAGGTAGCTTTTCTTTTTTCCTCCCAGCAACCCCCCTGAGCAGGTGGACCGCCTGCAGCTGGGATGCAGGAGCAAGAGCAAGTTGTTTAAAGGCCGTAAAAACCCTTGGGCTCAGCTTTTATTTGTGGAAGGAAAAGCCCAGGTGGCAGATGGTTCCCTGCACTCCTCCCAGCATGTGCCCACCAGAGAGACAACCTGTCTGAGAGCTGTCTACAGCACAGGTGAAGAAGAAATCAGCTGGGCTGGCTGGATAAAATATATCTTCACCTAGACATTGCCATGGAGTTCTTTATGGGGATGCCTTAGCACCTCATAGATCTTCAGAAAGGAGGGGTATCAGTTCCCTGACTGTAGATATCTGGCCATTGTGGATCTACAGGATACCTTATTCTGGGCTTTTTATTCCCGTTTTAAGGATGGAGGAACCAAGGTGGAGTATTACTCTGGACAAGGGCTGCAAGAGCATCCTCTTGCTCTAGATGTGGCAGCGTCTGGGAGGCCAAACCTTGCTGGAGAAGCTGCTGAATGCTGCCAGCTCCAGCTGACCGCGGTGCCTGGCGTGAACATTCTGGCCTTTGGAAAACAGCTGCTGAAGGAGCGCTTCGGCACTGAGAGCTATTTATGGAATTTGGGATTACACAGAAAGTCTGTATTAGAGACAAGGCTAAGCCTGGGCTCTCAAGCAACACGGTTTTCTGCTGTAGCTGAAGCCATCCCCAGCTACAATGGCTCCTTGTGAAAGCAGAGGGACTTGGAGACATTGCCAGTGATAATTAATACTCTCTCCCTTCCATTTACCTACTCCAAGTCAGGGGACTGGCCCCAAACCCCCCACGAGACACAGGATGAGCATCCGTACAGACTCTTTTTGCACCCTGGACATGCCTGTGGCTTCCTTTAACCCCAATGAACACATAAAACACACGTGGAGCATCCCAAGC
Organism: Thinocorus orbignyianus; assembly: GCA_013400375.1. Lineage (NCBI taxonomy): Eukaryota > Metazoa > Chordata > Aves > Ciconiiformes > Thinocoridae > Thinocorus > Thinocorus orbignyianus. Next base: position 58,475 of record VXBW01003305.1, on the reverse strand, counting down.
ACCATTTATCTGCTCTGTACTTTCAGCTCTGCCTAAGCCCAGCTTGATTTTAGGCAGAAATTCTTTGCTGTGAGGGCAGCGAGGTACTGGAACAGGTTGTCCAGAGAAGTCGTGGTTTCCCCATCCCTGGAGGGGTTCAAGGCCAGGTTGGGCAGGGCTTGAAGCAACCTGGTCTGGGGGGAGGTGTCCCTGCCCAGGGCAGGGGGGTTGGAACTGGATGATCTTGAAGGTCCCTTCCAACCCAACCCATTCTAGGATTCCATGAGTTTAGTTCCATGCTGGAGGCAGGGGGGATGAGGGATTCTATGGTGATCTACAGAGCTCGTAGCCAATGGTGCTGGGAAAGTGTCTATGGGGAAGCCTAGAATTTCTGGCATGCACATGTGCAAGGCAGCAGCAACTGAAGCACATGGCATGGCATTGTCTCTCTCGATTGACACAGTGACAGTTGCAGGGGGAGCACTCATGGAGAAAATAAGGAATTATTTGGCTGATCTGTATCGCCCCTGCTTTGCCGCCTGGGGCCTCAGGAGGAAGTTGCTGGGAAGGCGGCGAGCGCGGTTCCAGGCATGGGGAGTTCAAGGCTATCAGATCCTTGGTGGCCTGGGACTGCTGCCTCTAGGAAGGTCAATATAGAAAGGATTAACTCTCTGGCAAAGGGCCCAGTGAACGTGGGGCTTCCTTCCAAAACCTCCCAGCCTGAAGGGCTTTATTCAGCCCTCACTCCAGATGCTACAAAACAAGGGGAACAGGAATTTCCCAAACATTTACTCTACCAGGGCTGGGAAGCTGGAAGAGAATGGGGGAGGGCCTTGTTCATCAGGGAAAAGAACCCAGAGCAGCAAGGTAGGACAAGAGCTGTCTGGTACATGCTCTGGGACATGACTCAGAGATGCCACCTTCCTTAATTTCCACTGCCTGCAAGCCCAGAGGTTGCTCAGGGCACAGCCATCAGCTGGCCTTTGAGTCTAGCCCCCTCCATTTCTTATTTCTGTCCCCCTCTATTCCCCTTCCCACTCCTCAGTTTACCTTACTCATTCACACTTCGTTGATTTACGTGTTTTTATTTTTAATTTTACTCCTTCAACTCTCTACTTCTTCCTGCCTTTTCCCCACTTTTTTCCCCTTTTGTCCCACTCTGTCCTTGTTCCACCTTTCCATTTTTCCATCCCTAGCCTGCCCTTCCCAACTCCTCCATTCCATTGGAAGCACCTACTAGAAAAGCAGGTCACACGTGGCCCGTCAGAAGTGTAGGAGCACTGCCATTACCTTTGGTCACACGCATCCTTCATCCTTACAAGATGCAGCTCAGGATGTTCCACGAGGTCCTTCTTGAGGGATGTCTCTGCATTCAGGAAGGAGGGCTCAGAAATACCTGCCGTCTGCATCCTCTGCTCTCTGGGAGTGTCTCTGTCCCACCAGACAGTCCTTTCAGCATCCCTGCACAGTCTTCAGACAATTCTCGCTCCTCTCTAACATTCTCTTAGAATATATGTCATTTATAAGAGCTATAAAGCTGAGTTACAGAGATTTATGGACTCTGTGGTTCCACAGTGCAGTAAGGATCTCCTGAGCTGAGCCCCAATCCTGTTACCACAAAAACAGCCCTCTGATTCTGTAGCTCTTCCATCCAGTCTGTTGGCAAGTTCTTCTGAAGCCTGCCTGCTTAAATAGTTAAGGACTTTCACCTAATTGATGCCTCAATTTAGTCAATTTATCTATTTATCCCTAATTTGTTAATGAGTGACACAGTTCATGGCATAATGAATTTCATCTGCCTCATCTACCAGGTTGCTGGTTGGACTAGATGATCTTAAAGGTCCCTTCCAACTTAGACAATTCTATGATTCTACAGTTTTTTTACTCATCTTTTGGAGAGTTTTTGCAGATTTAGCACTGACAAACTTTTTGGTGCTTGTATATCCAGGGCTGTCAATACAGAAGTCACAAGCAGGACCATCAGCCACAGCCCCATCGTGCAACCTCGACTGTCATCCTTCATCTCTTCCCACTCTGAGGGGGTTATCTGGCTGGTGCCACCTAACTCTGGAAGGTTACACTTCATCTAGATGCGTGGAGCAAATTCTCAGCTCTGCTGATACTCCATCTTCCAACAGCAGGGCTAAAAGGGCATAGAGTTGTTTATGTTGGTTTCAGGCTCCACCATAATGTAGGTTTTTTTGTGCAAGTGGAAGCACAGAATGGGAGCAGCTGGCAGAATTCAGGAAAAAAACCCTATAGTGTTCCCTTCAGATCAAAGGCAGACACTTTCTTCTTCATTCCCACAACTGACGTTAAGGAACTCTGTTGTGCACTTCAAGAAAAAAAAAAGTCATGTTTTCATGGTTTCCTCCCCCATCTCCTCTCTTTTTTTCATTGGATTTGATTGAAAATTTCTCATCAAAGCTTTTTCAGTGGACATTTGAACGTTTGATGAAGAGACAAAAGGTCTCAGTGCCCTTGGAAACATTCAATTTTTCACTGAGTAAACAAACCAAATTATTTTTAGCTAAGAACCAGCACAGTCAGGGGAGAGGAGCAGGAGGATACTCAGTCTCAGTAGAAAGGCAGCATGTTTTGTGTCAAAATGGAATATTTTTCGACAAGCTGTACAAGCTCATCAGAAGTTCCTTAATTTCAGCTTCTGAAAATATCCAATACCAAACCAAATAAGTGATAAGAAAGAACGATTGGTGTCTGCTTGCCAGTCTTTTGTCTCCACTGCTCTTGGTCATAGGACAGGTTTCTAAGTGAGGACTTGTGCCTGTGTCTGAAGTTGTTTCCAGGAATCACAGTTTGATCCCACTTCTTGTCATCATTGTTAGATTTGCCCATTACACCAGAGCGGTCACCTATAATATCAGAAGAAAGCTCCTTTCTCTTCAAAAAGCTCCCAATCTAAGGAAAAACCTCCTTCTTCTCACAGACGGCCAACAGGAGAATATTACACCCAAAAGCTGAGAGCCTGTGCAGTACATAAACCTACCTCTTCCTCAAGAACCTGGAAATTATATAGTGTCTGGATAATCTGTTTTCAGGAATAACAGACAGAATTGTCACAAGAGTGATTTGCTGTTGAGCAGACCCAGCAGTGAGAAGATGCCTGATCCTACCTGAGCAATCCTGGCATCCATCAGCTGGGAGAACTCATGGTTGGTCTCCCACCTACTGGAGATACAGAAATCTTCATGCTGGAGGAGCACAGTTACATCAAAAGCTGGGTACCTTCTGTAAAAGGCTGGTATTTTTCATAAAAGCCACCCAGAGGATATGAGGGCCGCCAAAAAACAGTGACGTGAATAAGAGCTGTAGTTCAGCTTTCCCACCCTGGGTTCAGTTGGGTACGGGTTGTGAAGAAAGGAACAACCTGGAGAACAAAGCCAGGTGAAGTCTGTATGTCATCCTCCTGCTCTGCTCTGCCCTGGTGAGACCCCATTTGGAACATTGTGTCCAGTTTTGGGCTATCCCAGTTCAAGAAGGACTGGAGAACTCACTCAGGGAACTGCTGGAGAGGGTACAGCAGAGGCTATGAAGACGATCACGGGAATGGAACATCTCTCTGCTGAGGAAAGGCTGAGAGACCTGGGGTGGTTCAGCCTGGAGAAGAGAAGACTGAGAGGGGACCTCATCAATTCTGAGCAATAGCTATGGGGTGGGTGTCAAGAGAATGGGGTCAAGCTCTTCTCAGTGGTGCTCAGTGACAGGACAAGTGGCAACAGACACAAACTGGAATATGGGGAATATGGGGAAAAACTTCTTTCCTGTGAGGGTGGCAGAGCCCTGGAAGAGGCTACCCAGAAAGGTGGTAGAGTCTCCACCTCTGGAGATACTCCCACCTAGATGGGTTCATGTCCAACCTGTTTTGGGTGACCCTTCTCTGGCAGGAGGTTGGACTAGATGATCTCCAGAGGTCCCTTCCAACCCCATAGCATTCTGGGATTCTGTGAAGCACAATGCAGGGCTGGTGCCAGGGCTTTGAGGCACCAAAGGGATTCTTGGAGGAGGTTCATTTTGATGTCAGGCTGCTCTCCTCTGCAAGAACCGGTGATGAATTTTGCACCGCTGAGTTATGCTGTCCTGTGTGACTGTAGCTCTGTTTATTTTGAAATCTTGCTGTGGTGGAGGGAATTTACGAGCCAGCAATATTTCTACTTTATGGCACTTCCTTCATCCACATTCCTCTGTCTGGTCATTTACATGGGCCGGGCCCACGAGGAGAGGTCAGGGGGGCACCAGAGTGGTATCTAGAGGCTCCAAATGGAAACATGTTTTCTCACGCAAAAATAAATAAGGGAGAAATATTTCCATTGCAGAAGAGAAACAAAGGCTGGGGATCGCAGCAGAAGCCAACCCAGCAGCCCAGCCAAGGCAATTAACAGCACTTAAGGACAGGCACACACTCTACATAACATGTCTACTCCAGCGACACCCCCTTTGGCTCTGGAGCATTTATGTTTGGTTGCCTTAGAAGAGTCAGCAGCTGAAAGGCAAAATACAGGCAAAGTTGTATCTGAGGCTGAATGACCAACCAAGGAACTACCTGAGGGGCAGGGATGTGTCTCCCCTGGGCTGCATCTGCCCGTAAAACAGCAACTCCCCTTGGATCACAGCTGAGGATTTTACATTTGAAGGGATAACAGACCACAAAAAAACCACCAACAAAAAGTTCTCCAAACTGATTCCCCATCCCTGCCCTTCTTAGGACTTGAATGAGCATCCCAGGTGGGAATAACGTTCATCCAGAGCTACCCAAAATCTGTATCTCACCTAATTTCCTCATTTAAAAGTCTGCAGCAAAACGAGAAGGAGCTCTGCGAACTGTAAGCGTATAAACCCCCAGCCAATCCCTCTAAAAGACCAAACAACCACCGAAGCAAAGAGTTTCACAGGGTCAGCACAGTCTTACTAACACACCTGGACTCCCAAACCAGCTATGGGACCAGCATCATAGAATCACAGAGTAGCTTGAGTCTGAAGGGACCCCCAAAGATCTTTTAGTTCCAACCCCCCTGCCATGGGCAGGGACACCTCCCACCACACCAGGTTGCTCCAAGCCCCATCCAGCCTGGCCTTGAACTCCTCCAAGGATGGGGCAGCCACAACTTCTCTGGGCAACCTGGGCCAGGGTCTCACCACCCTCACAGGAAGGAATTTCTGCCTGAGATCTAACCTCAATCTCCCCTCTTTCAGTTAAAAACCATTCCCCCTCATGCTATGGCTCCACTCTCTGATGAAGAGTCCCTCCCTGTCTCTCCCGGAGGCCCTTTAGGGACTGGAAGGGGCTCGAAGGTCTTCCTAGAGCCTTCTCTTCTCCAGGCTGAACAGCCCCAGCTCTCTCAGCCTGTCCTCACAGCAGAGGTGCTCCAGCCCTCTGAGCATCTTTGTGGCTTCCTCTGGATTTGTTCCAACAGGTCCATCTCCTTCTGATGTTAGAGACTCCAGAGTTTGACACAGCACCCCAGGTGGTGTCTCACCAGAGCAGAGTAGAAGGGTAGAATCCCCCTCCCATGGCTGGGCTCGTTCTGGTGGGGCTCTGGTTTCCAGCTGGGCCAGCAAGGTGCCACAGAGAGGGGTAAACCAAGGGGAAGCTCCGTCCCCAGGTCCCTCATACAGCAGAGAGGACTGAGTTCTGCTGCTATTCGGCTGCCTACATCCATCCCCACTGCATATCTGACCCTCCATGCAGAGGACTTCCCTCTTCCACACACACACAGAGCAGCACCTGCAGTGGTCTTGGCCACTTTGGTACCTTCCACGTATTTGTCATGAGTCCAGTTGGTCTTGCTTCTGCCTTCCCACCCCGAGGTGGTTGTATTTCTGCTTGTGGTTAAACAAGCAATTCCCACACAGGCAGTTCGTTACGTGTCCTGAGATGACAGACACCACCTCAGAAAAGCACAAAGCACTGATTTATCTGAGGTTATTGGCTGCAGCACGTGGTTTAAATCAGGTCCTGGCCCATGACAGTGATAGAAGGGAGAACCCCGCTTAATGGTAGTGAAGGGAGCACATCTCCCTCCCTTAATCACACACAGATTTCCAATCGGGTAGAGGCCGGGCTGCCTATTTGTTCTTCATTATACAAACCATAAACACACGCTCGGATACACACAGCTCGTCTGCTCTCATCATCTGTCAAAAATTCCAGATTCCTTCCCTGCAACCCAAAGACCTTCTTTATGATCGCATCCATCCTTTCCTCAAAACGTACACAAACCAACTTCTGCTCTCATCCTGTTTCTCAGCTTTTTCCCAGCTGAACTAAAAACCCTGGGCTTCCAGGGAAGGTGGGTTTGAGGCTCCGTGTACAGTGTAGGCATCCTCACCTGGACAAGTGCAGCAGAGTCACTTGCTGAGATTTTATCATTCAGGAAGCCAGTTTTGGGGCTCTGTGTAGGCATCTCCATCTGGACAAGGTCAGCAGAGTCACTTGCTGAGATTTTATCATTCAGGAAGCCAGTTTTGGGGCTCTGTGTAGGCATCTCCATCTGGACAAGGTCAGCAGAGTCACTTGCTGAGATTTTAACGTGCAGAGGGCTCAGTTCTGTGAAAACCTCCTCTATTCTGCTGCTAAAATAGCCCATGTGAAAGTTCCTCATCATCTCCGGCACAAAACCAGCCAGATTGTCCTATTCTATCTCCGAGCAGCAACCTATTACTGCACTGAAAGGCATGAGGAGCCCTCATCTAAACCTGGTTCCCAGCTGAACCATCTCATGGTTGTGAGAGAATCTCTTCTCACTGCAAGAGGCCGGATGACAAACGGTCGGACACAGGCGTTATCCGACGTTTTAACCACACCATTTTAACAGCTAGGTCAAAACCTAAATCAGATGGGACATTCCTAAAGACACAAAGAGAATTAAGTGCCTGTTTCTCAGTGCTTCTCATGAGGAGCTGGACACCTCATAGATATTTGTGGCTTTGAAGAGAGGATCCAAATATCCGTCCTTTGGGTCTGGCCTGAAATATCCTTGCTAAGTTGTATTTTTTTTTTTTTTTTTTTTTTTTGGCAAAGCCGATTCTGCCAGAAAGATTCAGAGAAAGCTTTTGAAATTCCATTCACCATCGGATGCAACTCAGACACGACATTTGTAATGTCACCAGAGAAAGGCTGCTGATGTGAACCAAGAGCATTGGCAGAGACTTCCATGGGACCAGGATAAGGTCCAGCCTCCACGTTTCCTAGGCATTCCTCGCTGAATGCTATTTTACATAAAGGAGCATTTGTTTGGGCTCCAGATGTTCGAGTAACCCCCTGTCGCACTCTGCCTGCATCCCAGCCCTGGTCTCACTGATCTGAAGTGTTACAAGGGAAAAAGTGGAAGGATTTATTTTGATCTCCCTCCCATCTGCGCTACAACTCCACCGACTCCCCTCTCTCGGTTCGGACCGGTGTTTGAGAACAGGGCTAAAGCAGAGTGGGTGCAGTTCCGTGCCTGTGAATCCAGAAGGGAAGAGCATTCCCTCTGAACCGACCTGAGGCAATTACTGGCAGAGTTATTTGGGATAAACTGTTGAGATGCAGGAAATCAGCAAGCCCCGTGCGGGCACTTGTTCGGGGAGGAGAACATCTGTTATGAAACACTTCGATTGTTACCAGCTCTTAACAGATGGGCACTGCCGAGCCTAATGATTGTGAAATATGAACCTTACGATGTTTCTGAGCAACCCCACAGCAAAGTTACCACAGCGTGTCCAGCACTGACATCTCTTTAGTTACTCACAGAGGGTTCCGAAGGCAGCCCAGAGCTGGAAGCCTTGGTTTACGAGATAGGAAACTTCCCTTAGTGACTCTGGTTATAATCCAATTTATAATCCAATTTATACGATAACCTGATTTGAGCCAGAAGAGCCCCAGGCCATCGATGGTAAAAGCCTCCTTAAGAGTGTCAAAACAGCTGTGTAGGCTGCGGGGAGGGATGTTTTCCCCTGTAGTTCCTAGGAAATGCTCCTCTCCTCCAGGGTTTGCCTGCACCAGGATTCTCCTCGGGTGATGCAGGCAAAGAATGGTTCTCACCAGCTCAGAACCAGCCCAAAACAAGGGTCAGGAAACTGTGTGGGCACCTAAGATGAATCCAGAGCTTACACTGACTTCCACATTCAGCTATTTATCTGATACTGCTGAGTGGGTGAAGATGCTCCTGGAGGCAAAGACTCACAATTCCATCATTTATTTCAGTAAGTACTTTGTGTTGCAGAATCCCAGCTGGAGGGAGCGGGATCAGCAGCAAATGAAACAGGGAGGTTTGAATTCCAAATGGGTAAAAGGTATCCAAAAACCATACGGAGGAAAGCAAAACAAAATGAGTAAAAAAAAACCAAAACAAAACAACAAAAACCCAACCTCTCACTGTCCAAGAAATTCAGAATGACAAAAACCTTCTGCTTCCATCTTCGCTCCAGCTCGGCAGAAATGGGAAGCAGATCCAAGGCTGGGGAGTGTGTGGGGTTTTTTATCCCTTTATACGGCAAGAAAAAAAAATTTCTCGGAGCACTTTGTCGGAAAGAAATCATTAACACAGGAAACAAGAATTAGCAGAGACGGCAATAATCCCAGCTACAAATGAGATGGACCCATTTTGCCTCCCAGCTGCATTGCTGGAAAAACCACCAAGGGAAGCTTTTTGGACACAAGGATTCTCCAGGGCCTGGTGCACAAACCCTGTCACAGAGATTGCAGGAAGTCGTCTGTGATGTAGCATTAACAATTTTTTTATTTTTTTTTTCATGTTTTCTTACAAGAGACCTGAAAATTTCCACGCCTGGTCCAGAGCAGAATCCCTTGATGCTCAGCTCTCCCGTTCCTCCCCAGGCCCGGCTGCTGGACCAGCAGCCCAAGGTGATATCACTCGCAAAGTATGAAGTTTGGCATTGAAATGCCTTGTTCTTTCTCGTTTTCCTTGCCAGCACTATCCCTCAGCTCTCGTCAGGGCCCCTTATTTGCCTGAGAACTAAATTTAACCGAAATAGTAATAAAGATACTTTGCATGCTCATCTGACACTAAGAAAGAAGAATTAGTGGACAGATTATTGGCATGTGGGATGAAGGCTTTTCAGACTTTCCATAATACTGTGGCTATTAAAGTAAAAGATCATTAATAACAGGCCATTTAGCTTGGGGTTTTTGGTTTTTTTTTTGAAGGGTGGAGGAAGGACTGAGACTATACGGACAAGGAGAGTGAGGGGAAGAAGCTGGAGGCTTGAAGTCCTCCTGGCAGCAGGCGGGGAGACAAACCCCAGCTGTGCCTGGAGCACACTTTGATGTATTTTCAAGGCGTTGCAATAGCACACTCGTTTCCAAACATATTTACTCACGGTGGTAGCCCCGGCCAGCTGGTGTGTCTGTGTGCTGGTCAGATATCCAGCCTGGGAAAGATCCTCCTGGTCAGCAAAAAAAGATGATGATACTGGAACAGGGGCCGTGAAGAAGCCTGGCTGTTTCCTTCAAAGAGTGTCTCCTGGTGAAAGTGCGAGGGTTTGCTTTTAAATTTCGCTTTTATGACAGCAAAATCTGGCACGAGTTTGAGGGATGTAACGTGCTGTTGCTGCTGCTGCTTTTGCTTGCACTAGGAGAGAGGAGCATGAGAGCTGAGACACTCTGTGCTCTCCTAAGCACAAAGTGAAAATCTCCAGGTTTCTCTCTCTCTCTCTTTTTATGCTATTTTTTATTATCGTAAGAAATATCGTGTCGTTTTCATCTCTGAAAACAAAATTGCATATGAAAGGGAAGAGGTATATAACAACAGCAAGCAGGAGACAGAGCCCAAGCTTCCGCCCTCCCTACCACCAAGTGAGGAATTAATTCTGGGAAAAGACCTCACAGAGCCTTCCGAATCTTCCAAAACCTTCCAAATCCCAGATACTGGACTTAGAAATATGGTCCAAGTGAGGACTGAGCAGAGCATGGATTCCCAACACCATCACTATATCACAAGCGATTTAGCTCACACTGTTTCTCTGCTGCCTGGTAATTAGTGCAAATGAGCTGCAGTGGGCCTGGCAGTCATCCCCACCCATCCTTAGTAATGAAGGTCTAACTAGAGACCCAGGAAGGCACCATGAAGTAGCTGCCCCATGAAGGTCCTTGCTTCATACCATAGCTCTTGAGGGAGCTATGGGGTTAACTGGAGGGGCTAATTAGTTGTCCTTGTGGACTCTCCTACACAACATTCAATGTCGTGCCAAGGCACAGGAAGGTCTCGCAAAACCATTTGTCACTGGGATGGGTGAAAGTGGTAGTTCTCACCTGAGAGATGCAACCACCTCTACTACATCCACGCTCCCCACATCTTCCCCCACGCTCTGTTTGGACTTCCCTGATGCAGCTGAAAGCTGTGAAGGCATCCGAGGGGGTAGCTCTTATTCCTCTAGGTGGTTCAAGAGGGAGAGCGCTGGTTATATCTCTTGAGCAGCATTGAGAAGCCCATACTTGGTCAGGATCAGCCAGGTCACCTCCTCTCCGTGGCCTGTGTCATTGTGCTCACCACATGGTGGTCGCTCCAGCTTCACTGGACAAAGCAGAGAGCACCGAAGGGATCTGGAAATTATCTGCTAAAGGCTCTGGCTCTCAGCAGGTGCCACCTGCCATGGCTAAAAAAGGCCATAAAAGACGTTTTGATGCTCTTCCACAGCAACCAGTGTCCCCACAGGTTGGAGGGGGAGAGCCCTGCAGCGGGAATGGATGCTGCCCCACATAAAAACCCCCATTTTACAAAATAAAAGAAGTTCTGCCTTTGGTTCAGGGTGTTCCCTTCCATGCCTGGAGAAGTCATCTCAGCAGAGGGAGAGCGTCCTGCAGTCGAAATCATGGGCACCGTGAGACACGTGTTCATCTGGCAGGCGGGAGCTCTTCCCTTGGACCATGAGAACACGGCGCGTCCCACGGGAAACCACAGACCCATAACCCCTGACGTGCGAGTCCTTGGCCTTCTAAAGGGGTTGACACATCTTCACAGCTTCTCTCCTGACGGCTGCCCCTTCGCGCCTCATTAGTCATGTTTATTCTGAGGTACAAGTTTTGGCTGGGTGGGAGAATATGGGGTTTTGTGGGTTTTTTTTTCTTTACAATTTTTTCTTTCTGGAGAGTGATGGGAGTTCCCGTTCCTCCCAGAGGTCAAATTCAAAGACTGATGTACAAGAGAAGTGTAAGGTGGACTTCTTATGCTTTCTTAGCACCCATTGACGGCCACAGGCAGATATGCAAAACGCCCTAATTACATACCTGGGGCAGAAACAGCCCTCACCTGAATTAGAAAACTTGTCTCTACAACCATCATTTCAATTAGAAAACTTGCCTCTGGCTGGCATCTTTTTGCATACTTTTTTAAATTTTAATTTATTTTTTTGTGTGCTTTTGATTTCTTCAAACTACTCAGGTGATGAATTACTGCAAGGTACGGACAAGACCGCTCTTACCTCTAACATCAAATAACTCAGGCCAGATCTAGAGGTCACACAAAGGAATCAAAGTGGACATAATAACAGAAGAAAACAATGTGTTCAAGGCCAGGCTGGATGGGGCTTGGAGCAACCTGGTCTGGAGGGAGGTGTCCCTGCCCAGGGCAAGGGGGTTGGAGCTGGATGGTCTTCAAGGTCCCTTCCAACTCAAACCATTCTATGATTCTATGATCATGTGGAGCCTGGAGGAAGGTGTGACAGGTAGAAATCTAATCTCTTTACCAAGATATCTTTGGTAAAACTGCTCAACAGACAAAATAAGACGACACATAAAGGCTTTGCCATAGCTAGACTCCTGCCACAAATTATCAAAGAAATTGCTCATGATGGAATAATCATCTGATTTGCTGCCTATGGCCACATCAAGACAAAATATCCTTACAATAACTTTTTCCACAATGCTGGAGCCTTAAATTCCTAACCCTATAAAACTTTCTGGATTAAGTCAATTTTAATTTCTGTAGCTTTATCTCATGCCATCCAGAAGAATCCCTGCTGCTGAAATTCAGGCAAATATCATCTTTTGTCATTTTTTATTTTTATTGGGCGGCACAGGTTTGTGAGCAGTAATACCATTTACAGCTGTGCAGGTACGAGAGGGTTAAACAAGTTTTATGTTCAGAGCACCTAAAAGGGTCAAGGGGTCACTTCCTTCACGTGTCACCATTTGACCAGGTGCAACGGTGGAATTTTCCCTTCCTCAAAAGCCTCAAGGTATAGACCATTTCCCAGAGGCCCGTAATTAGATTTAATGGCACAATACTCTTTGGATATAGCAAAAACTTAAAAACATTGAGCAGAGGGTGGCTGGAAAAGGGAGGAGCAATTTGCTTGACAAATCCCACCATCAGCCCTAACCTCGCTTTTACACGAATCATCCTTGAGGAGCAGAGAAGAGACAGAAAGGGAAATGCTCTGTCTGAATCCCACCAAAGTGTGGGAGCTCAGCGTCAATTTCCACGAGTTATTTCTGCATCACACTTACAAAGCAGCTGCCCTTTCCCTTGGCACTTCAATGACTCGATGCCCATGAGTATATGACAAAAGCCCACCAGCTTTCAGTGTCCTGGAACCCCCTCTTCTATCAGAAGAAGGTAACATCTTCAAGGCATATCAGTGAATCCCATTGCTTAGGAATAACTTGAGGAAATAAAGCAACACCCACGTGATACATCTTTTTTTGGTTCTTTGTTATGGATACAGCAGACCTGAATATTTTTCTGACTTTAAAAAAAGATATTTCTCCATTTTGTTCCTTATGTAGGGAAATGACACACACACCTCGCTGCAGCCAAAGGGAAAATTTCTCTTTTCTTCAGGAGGACAGACTGGGATTGCACGCCATAAATATGAATTCTGGGTAAGAATTTCAAGACCACGCAAAGCCAAGAGCACCAGCCCAGATGATGAAAGGTTCCACGAGATGCTGTAGGGCCTAATACACATTTTTTTTCCCAAGTCCTAGATCCTGAGTGGTGCTGAGATAACACGGGCAAGCCAATATTTCCTAAACACCGCTGAAAACAAGTAGAGCTCTGATATAAGTCAACCATTGGTGAATGAAAGACCTACACTTCAATTAGCTTGAGGTTCAGCCAAACAAAATCTAGATGTATAAAAAACGAGGCCTCCAGTAGAAGCACATTTTCCTAAGCTGCCTGTGTCTGCCAGAAGGTGATTTATTTCCCCTGACTTCTGCCACCTTTCAGCCTTCTCAGTCTCCCCCTACATCTGTTGTAAGGCTTAAGACAACCAAGTTCAGTAGGAGCTCGGCTGTTACCTGCCTGGTTGGAGAAAAGGTACCCTACTTCTCCTACCTTCCAAATGTTGCCCCTTTTCCATCTTAGATCTTCATGGCTATTCTCAGAACTGGTGGTACTATGATATCTGAAGACACCGGCCCTTAGACTCGTGCTGAAAATTAGGGCAGACTTAGGTTTTGGCATATATTTTTAGTTTGGCTTTGTTTGCTTTTTATTAGCAGCGATTTAACTCAACACCTGAGAAACCCTGCATGAAAAGAAGGTCTTCATTAAAATTTCAACACCCTCGCTGTTTCAATTTGGAGCCAGGAGAGCTCCCACTACGTACTTAATTGTTTTTCCACAGTAAAACATACTTCTCTGAAGGATAATTGACACGAGGCTTAAAATTCTAGCACCAAAAACCAAAAAAAAGTTAATAACTTCTGTAAGTATTTGTACGAGCCTCTGATTCCATCCTCTGGAGTCCCATCACGTTCTTCAAGGGTGGGCTAGTAAATTGTCCCCTTGGCTGCCTCCCTGGCCAAGTTCACCCACCCACGTCTCAGGATCCAAGGAATCTGATCCCACAGGCCTGTGTAACGTCACCAGCTTCTCTCCTGCAAACGCGCAGCAAGAACATGGTATCATTTTCTTTCTGCTATTAGATCACAGGCAGCTGATTGACCTCTGAGCTGATGGAGAGGAGCCACCGGGCATGCAGTCTGCACAGGTAGAGACGATTAATCAATATGTAAATGTGCATAAGTATATACAGAGCAGATGGTGATTATATCAGTTAAAAGCTGAAAAAACACAAAGGCATAGAATGGCCATCTACCAGCATCACCAGCTGAAACTGCCCAAAACCACAAGATTTTGCTTGTTATTAGCAATTTTGCTCCTCGTTAGTCAGTTCCTCAAAACTGCCAAAGAAAAGTGAGGGTCCTTCCACACACCAGTTAGCCAGACAGTGTCTCTGCCCTGTTCACAAATTAAATGAGATGAAGGAACCCTGGGCATCACCCAGCCTTCATCCTGCTCATCCCCTGCCCTTGCTTGCTGAGGGAAAAGCTGATGCAGCTCGTAAAGCACGCCCAGATTCTGGCAGCTTCCCTCATCCTATGCCATTTGGGATGCGTTACAGCCCTCTCGGCTCTTCCCAAGAATGTAGCCACCTTCTAGCCCAGAAAGTCCTACCAGACACACAGCTCTATTACACTTTTGCTTATGCAGCCAGGCTAAGCCCCAAAATACCTTGCTACTGCAGCGGAGACCCCCCAGATGAGTTTGATGACGTTAAAAATGAGTTCTGGGCACTGATAGTTCCTCAGGTGTTCTTGGTCCACGCTGTCTTTAAAACGTTTACAACCTTTTCTCCTAATCAAAAGAGTTAATGTGAGTTCAGTGGAATAAAGTAGCAAACCTTCTCTTAGGGGAAGATGGGGGATCACACTAAATAATACCTGTCTTAGTCCATAAAAGCAGCCAAAAAGCGAAGGAAGCAGGAAATATTAACTAGTAAAGCCACTCATCTTGTAATCCCTTTAGGGGTGGCTTTGGTGGAGCTGCAGTGCTGGTGTGTAAGAGAATTCTCCTGGGGTTGGAGCTGCTTAGCTTGACTAAAGGATCCAAGGAAGGTGTGGAGACACTGGAGTTATTTCCAGATACTGAAAGCCAGTGTACAACTACCACGGAGGACAGGTAAATTCACTGAGGTGACAGAAAGACAGATAGGAAGGGACAGAGAAAGAAAAATCAATGAAACAGCACAGCTACCAGGAGGAATTTGCTGATATTACTCAGAGGAATAAGCTCCTCCTCGCTTCAAATACATAAAACTAGACTGGGAAAAAAAACTACAAAAACACAGTAGAAAAGGCTCAGCTCCCCAGGGAAGAGAGAGACAGATCCCAGGAAGACTTCATTGTCTATCATCTCCAGGTTTCTCTGAAACTCAGGCTTCTCCTGGGAGCACTTATTCAAATTTTTGCAAAGCTGAATTCAATGACATTTATCTGCTACTGTGGATTCCACCATAAATTCCATTTGGAATAAAATGAAAAGATATTTCTGGAGACCTGTAAGATCTCGTTAAACGAACAAAACCAAGCGGGACTTCCTGCCTGGATGTCTTTGTTTTGAGATTATCCAAAGGCCCTTTCTTGACAGAGAGTCCCCAGATTATTGTTATCGTTGTTGTTTCCTGTAATAAAAAAATTCCTCAAAAGCTAGTTTTGAACGAATGCTGAATCTGCGCTTCTCAGGGAGCCCTTCCCCAACATCCCTGGAGGCTGTTTACCACTGGTTTATGTTAGCCTGTCACTGAGAGATTGACTGAATGCCCAACCGTGTCCTCCTGCCAGATCAATGGTTTCCTCCAGAAAGAAGTAGCCTGGGGGGAAGAGGAATGCCTGGACCAAAGAGCTTCCTGGTCTCCCATGCAGTTTATGGGTCTGATACCCTTTTTTTGCTTATCTCAGGCCAACACCAGGGTTCATCCCCATCCACGCTGAGTAGAGATATGCAAGATAGTCGTTCTATCAGTGCAGAGGCCATCAGTTGCTTAAAAACAATAAATCACAGATCTAGCTTTTTTTAGGCTTCCTCAATGTTTTATTATCAGAAGGACGTAAGGTAAAATAAGACCGGGAAGATGACAGCCTGACAGATTTCTTTATGCAGCAAGCGATGGGTGAAGTTTACAAAACAGAGATGACATTTGGTCTGCATCAACATCTGAAATACACTGAAGTTTGCTTTTGTACTTCCCTGTATGAAAGAGATGCCAACAACCCATAGAGCATCCCAAAAAACGTGGCTAAGACAGTCAAGAGTCCAGAGCACATGAAACACGAAGAGACCCTGAAGAAACTGGGTTTTTCTAACCTGGGGAAGCGAAGGCAAGAAAGGGGAGGAACTGACTGATTCTTTTACTTTCTGAAGGGTCTTGTAGTGAAGATGGAACCAGACTCTTTTCAGAGGTGCACAGTGAAAGGACAAAACACAATGGAAACAGTTTGCAAAAAGGGTAATTCCAACTGGAAAACATCCATCACCGGGAGAGCAGTTAGGTATTGGAACAGGCTGGCAAAAGATGGCACGGTATATCCACCCCTAGAGATTTTCAGAGCTTTCTTGGACAAGACCCTGAGTAACCTGATCTAATGTCAAAGTTGGGCCTTCTTCAAGCAGATAGACCAGATGAGCCCCAGAGGTGCCTTCTGACTTAAATTAGTCTGTGACTCTAAAATTGTATTTATACTGCTTGAACCTACTAACTCAGGCTGAAGATACCACTGAAAGCCACTGTATTTTTTTAGTGTGCCTTCTGACTAACTGGAAGAAGGAGGGATGATTTGGATTCTAGAAACTGGCAAGCTTTATGTGTGTATTGATTTGCCCACAGCTGTGCTTTAGCACGTGATGTGACACCAAATACATTTATTGTAGCAACCTTATTCTTCACTGACCAAAGTACACCTGACGAACAAGGAAATTGTGATCCAAGCTCTCTGGCAAAAACCCTCTAGGGGCTCAGAAAACATTCAAATCCTCCCCAGATTTACATTAGGGTGCAGACTGGATCTTGTTTCTTGTTAGGAATGAATTTGAACAGGAGCAGAGGCCTTTCATTTGGCTTCTCTTCCCATACTGGCTTTAGCCCAGGGCTCTTCCATTGAATCCAATGAGTTTATCAGTGATAAACATGAGGGTAAGTGGGAGGAGAATTTACAGACCTCTGCAAGAAAAACAAAGCAACCTCTGGCTGCTGCTTCGTGCTCATCCGACTCAGCCCTGAGCTACCAGCCTTATCTCTCCCACTGTGGACAGCTGTATTTTCTTCCTCCAGAACGAGAGAGCAGGAGATGCAAAGGAAGAAACAGTGGGAGAGTGGTTCTGTGGGACCCACTCCTAGCTCAAAGCCTGTCCCATACATCCATCTGGGGTTAATTATGAAGTCACAGAAACTAGAAGAAAGAAAGAAAAGTCAAAGAAATGTTTGCCTTCCATGACAATGGGGGAGATTGTTCCTATCACTCTTTCCCCCTTGACCCCTTCTCTTATGCCCGTTGACTTCTCCATTCCTTTATTCAGGAAAACCCTTTCTACTCTCCCTGGTGAGCCTAATATATGCAGCAGGAAGGGAAACTAACTCAGATATAGGACTAAATACTCTCCAGGACAGAAAGGAGTAATTGCCTTGAACACAGCAGTAAGCCGGATTCACTGCTTTTAACTAAAGCTGAACCCCTTACCATATTTCTGTAAATCAGGTGCCAGTTTCAATTTCTTAGAGATATCAATGCGGAAAACTGCCTATTTTATTTTTTTCCTGCCCTGTTTTTGCTGGAGATTGCTTATTTCTTCCTCTTCTCACTTGTGCCAGGCACCAGGAGAAGGTTAAGAACAACCTGCCTGAAGGATGGTTGCCCCTTCCGACTCTTTTAGAGGTTCCTGCTCTGCACAGAATATTGCTCCGTTGCTGGAGCCTTCAGGGTGAAAAAGTAGATGGCCAAAAAGCCGTAGGTCAAGCAATTTGCTGGGTGAAACTGCTGGAATGAGTTTGGGTCGTTATCTCTAAATACCTTGTCTTTGCACGTGACTCTTGCAGAGCTGTGTCTCTGGATGGCACTGCCAGATGAGGCAGGACAACCCAGAACCACTTGGACCGACTTCAACGAGGCGATGCTGGGTGACACCAGTGGAGGATGCAGCCTCACAATATTTGACATCTTCCCCTCCATGAAGGAGAAGGATTTCTTGGCAGACAGCCTACCTTCAATATATTTTTTAAAAAATATGAAAATAGCCTTTATTGCTTTTTAATTGGGATGAAGGAAGGAGTATGTTTTCTTTGGATCTTACTTCAAAGCAGATGATCGGCGTTGCTGAAAATAAAGAGCCTTGTTTAGGCCTCTTCTGATCTTACCCTCTAAGGAAAATAAACTCAGATGGAAGCACGCCACCCCCTCCACTTGTGCTCTCCATGCAGGTCATTTCCCTTGCAGGTTATTTTGGAAAATAAGAAACGCCAGGCAGTGAGCAGTTGCCCATCCTTAGGAGATACAGATACCAGCAGCCCTCTCCAGCCAGTGCTTTTGTCCTCACCCCATCAGAACAGAAAGACAACAGCCAAGAGACCTTATCTTCAATCTATTTCTTCCTGTACCCTCATGGGTTACAAGAAACCACCTTGAAAGACCGACAGCTAAATGCAGGACATCATACATGAAAGCTCTTGTATGAATCCTAACCCAGTGTTTCTCCTGCCTAGAGGAGAAAATAAATTCATTGATGGCCAGCCAAGATTATTTCCCTTTCCTGGCCTCCATGTGCATGTCACCTTTACTTCAGACAAGTAGATTGAAGATG
The DNA here is from genome assembly GCA_013400375.1 of Thinocorus orbignyianus. Classification (NCBI taxonomy): domain Eukaryota; kingdom Metazoa; phylum Chordata; class Aves; order Ciconiiformes; family Thinocoridae; genus Thinocorus; species Thinocorus orbignyianus. Next base: position 39,897 of record VXBW01003305.1, on the reverse strand, counting down.
GGAGATAATATTGTGTTGTAACACTGATAGCGAGTTTTCAAATTTGTTTTCCCTTAGTTATTTACTTTAACTAGAAATACAACATTCCAGCTGAGAGGACTACTTCCAGCCTTTCTCCCTTCCCCTGAATACAGGAAAACAGGATCCTCCAGGGTATGTTGTGCCTCCTCCAAATTAAACTCAGGACCAAGTGACTGACAGCGTCCCAGAGCTACTACACAATCCAAACACCAAAGAAGAATGACAGGAGCACCAGAAATGACCAGAAATGGTTGCTGTACTTTTGCTTGATGGGCAGAGCTGCTTCTCTATAGTCTGTGTTTTGGTTTTTTTTTTCTTTCTTTTTTTTTCAGGGCAACATGCTTTGGGAACCACCTGGATTCATCAAATAAGGACACAGGGGTCTTAAGGATAAATTTCAACATTATAGATGGGAATACTGGGCCTGGGATACAGATAGAAATGACCAGAAAGGGTACGCATGAGTAGTTAGTAGGAAAAAAAACCTTGAGAACACATCCTTCTGCAGGGCAGTGAGCTCCCAGCATGGGTTTCTGTATCACTACGTACTTCTCTGACAGACACCAAGGACCAAGCATATCAGAGAGTGCTAATTAACTTCTCAGCCTGGTACAAGGTATGTTGTTACTTAACGTGTCCATGCAGGGTCTGGGAATGTGCTACAACTATTCAGAAAACGTTTCTTCTGCACCTTTTTTAAAATAGTAAAAATTTCAAAACCTGGAAGTACTTGGCTGGAAACCCTAACAGCTCTTTCAGGGAGGCCCTGCAGGACCCCCTGGAGCTGTATTTCATGTGCTTCACACCCCCGTTGTCCCCTAGGCACTACTCTAGGTTGGGCTAGATCTCCGTGTGATGCAGGATCTTCTCTCCTCTTCTTCTCTTCTCAGGCTTTAAGGGTGAGGTGAGAAGTGACGGATGACATATCTCTTGAGTTCAGTAAGGCTTATGACACTATCCCGTGTGACATTTTCATAAAGAGTGAGGGGAAACACGGTCTAAATGAAACTTCTCAAGACTCAATGCCAAAACGATCAAAAAAAGATAAATTTAGAGAACAGTTATCAATTGCTTCAACTCACCCCAGAAAGATAGATTGAGAGGGATTACTCAAGGGTCTGTTCTGGCTCTGGCACTACTCATTCTTTCCGTTAATGATTTCAGCAATTGAATAGGGATTGCCTATTAAAGTCCAAACGTGATACCAAAGCAATGAGGTGGAGCAGAGGGAATAAAGGCTGGATGATGTATTTCAGTATAAAAACAACAACAAACCCACCAAAAAGAAAAAAAAAAGTCACCAAGAACTTGATTGATTGAACCAAATTATTAGAAAGAAATTCTGAGGATTGCCTGGTCTATCAATACAGACTTGCAACCAAATATTTTGCTTAGGCAGAACAAACCAACTCCACAAAAAATAAATCAAAACATGGTGAATGACCAAGAAGAGAACAGGTCTGCAGAAAGGTGCATCTCAGAGGGGTTCATGTTCTTCAGATGAGGTTTTCTGTCCACGAGGAGGAGACAATTCAGGTACTGCATTATCAGTGTGACTCTCTGACCAAGAGTCCCCCTCCAGCTCTCCTGGAGCTCCCTTCAGATCCTGGAAGGCTGCTTTAAGGTATCCCTGGAGCCTTCTCTTCTCCAGGTTGAACAGCCCCAGCTCTCAGCCTGTCACAACAACTCTCTTTCACAACAAGACTGACCCCACCATACTCATCTCCAGAGCCCCAGAGGTGATAATGAACCTGAGTTACAGCTGGGGTGGGCTGAAGCCACAGTCATTTGTTGCTTCAACCATTTACACAAGGTGTTACTCTAATTACCCGTGGAGCCCACAGGGGGGTGAAGAGCAGCTCCCAGCCTAGTGCAAAACAGCAGCCCCTTGATTCCGAGATCAAATTAGAGATTGGGTGTAAAGGATAAGGGAAATGGGCTGGGGGAGGTGGGGAGGGAGGACAACATGCTGGTGGGAAAGGAGCCCTTGCTTTTCCTGTCTTATCTAAGCACATCAGCCTCGGCCATGCAGCTCTGTTGGCCCCAGAAAGCTTCTCTTTACCCCCCTCTAGGCTTGAAGAGCTTTTATTTTTAGAAAGAAAATAATAATATTAATAATAATAAAAAAAAAATCAGTGCCACATGAAACTGTCTAAAGCAAAGAAAAAAAAAAAGAAAAAAAAAGCACAAACTTTGGAGGTTTGTGAGCAATGCAAATCCAGGGTTATTCCTCCACTAATGGGGTTTGTCTGGTGTTACAGTGATCCAAGCCGGGGCCACTGGTTACAGGGACCACAATGGAATCTGAAGCCTAATTAACAAAAGAAATCCCTCCACCTGCCTCCAACCAGCACACGTGTTTCCAATTGGGCTCACGGCCACAGAGGGCTAGAATTGTGCTAAACAACTCTCCAGTCCAGAGCGCGTGGCAGGGAAACAGCCTCCCGAGGCATCAGCCAGATCCAGATGCTCAGGGGATCGCAGGAATCAAAATAAGACCCCATCGAGGGACCTGGGTGAGGGGGAATGGGAAGGATAATTTTTTTCATTTATTAAGAGAAGACCTTAATACTCCACAGCGCAATTAGCTGGAACTGGCAGTCGTTACCAGGCTTGTAGTAGGATGCATTTCAAAGGAAAACCTACAGCAAATGTCCAGCAAACTAAGAAAAGAGCCAAGTCAGCAACATTTTGCTCCTAAAAAGACACCTCTCACTTTCGAGAGAGATTAAAAAAACCAATACCCAACACAAAACCCCCACCAATCATCTGCTTTTATCCTGTGGATGTGGTGACCGCCCTGAGTCTGGCTCTTCAAACAGACTTGGTGACAGACTCTAACAGCCCTGCTGATACCTGCTGTCACCCCCAATCAAAGGATTCAGGGGAATCACTGCTGGCTTGGAGCTGCTCCACTTCTGTCGTTGAAATGCAAATGCCAGTTGCTAATTACAAGCTCTTTTCATCCTAAACCAGAACCTTTTCATCTCTCTCCGATAGTTATTAGCAAATGCTGCTGGCACTTATTTTTTTTTTCTTCTTTACGAAGAGTAGCATCACCCCCACAAGACCCACATTAGAAAAAAATATGCAAGGAGAGTTCAGATCAAAGTTTGGGTCCTGCCGTGTAAGAAGTGCCAGCCAGCCAGACACAGCCCCAGCCTCGAAGTACCCCCAGGGACATGACGTCTCCTGGGGACAGGAGAACCAGTGAATCCCAAATGAAATGGTGATGCTTTGGGACACTCCATCAGCTCAGGGCACACCAGTCAAATCAGTCTCATTCCCAATGGAATGCCTTAGGTTGAGCTTTCTGGAATTTTCTAAGTTACTGATGAACCAGAACCTTCTCAGCTCACCCTGGCTCTCTGCTTTCCACCCATAACACAAACAATGGTGAGCCACCACCTCAGCCCCAGTATTCCGGGACTTCCCGAGTCCTGGAGAAGCTACTTCCATTTCAGACACAGCAGGGAGCTCACAGCATGCACAGATGACGATGAGGAGGAGGATGGTGGTGCTACACTGTGTGGGTGCATTCAATAGCCCCTCTAAGGTATGTGTTTAGTCCACATACCCTTGGCCTTGGACAGCTGTTTGGGGTCATGGTCCTGCAGGTAGCTCCTGAGGACCTCTCAGATCATGGAGAGCCTCTGGTTGTTGAGGTCCAGCATTGCTGTTCTACTCAAAGAAATGTAATAGGCATCTGGGATTAAATAGGAGAAAAATGTCTTCAAGAGCCTTTAGTGAAACACTGTTGGTGGAATCAAGCCAGCTCTGCTAAGGACCTTCTCTTCCCAACAGCACAGCCTGGGAGGGTAATGCCAGTCCTGGGACCAGTCCTGTCCCAACTCTTCCTTGATCACTTGAATTATTATCACTGGAACTTTCCCAACTCTAATTTCTATTTAAAAGAAAAATAAATTAGAATACGATTTGCTATAAGGTTGCTCTAAGTCTACTGGACTTAAACCTTGTGGAAAAAAGAAAAAGTCAGAAGCTGCAGCTTCTGATACCCTGACACATATTTCTGGAAAGCTGGAATCAGGTTTCTGTAGAGATACAAACACTCCACACACTCAGACCCTGCGAAGGCACGGCTAGGGAGGCAGCCAACCCACGGAACAAATCTACTCCAAAGCCAAGGGTGGGGGAGCTGGGCGGACAGGGAAAGGGTTGGTTTTGGCCAGGCCAAGCGCTTGAAAGTGACACTTTCTCCATGACCTGCCAATTCTGCTGGGGGCAGGTTTGGGATGGAGCCCAGCTTCTCAATAGCTTCGCTCTGTGCCAAGGAATCTCACGCATGTTGTGCTGTTCGTCAACCCAGCTGGGTCCCGTTGGCTCTTGGGTCCCTGCCCTCACCTCAGGAATGCAGGGGCTGCACCTACCAAACCCACTCCTGAAAGGGAAGGTTTAATCCCTTCCAAAAGGGATTAGCCACCCCACGTTTCTCCCCACAAGGGCTTTTCCCTGTCAGTCCAAGGAGAGAGGGGCTTCCCAGCCTTGTTTCCTGCTGTAAAAGGGAAATGTGCTCCACGGTAGTGAGAAATCAGGGACATTAGTGATGCAGCCACCTTAAAGGGCTGAACATACTGCCCAGAGCACCAGTTGTCAGCACCTGCTTGGAAGTCCAGGAGAAGAGCATAGTTGTCCTCTTCCACACAGGGACATGGTGCTATCAGACAGGGAAAACAAGGCTGCTCTCCTGGAGTTTTCCCGGGAGAAGTAAGGTTTCTCCCTCAGAAACGTCAGTAGTTTGCTTAAAAAAACCCAACCCAAACCAAAAACCAACCAACCCCAAGCCAAAGCCACCCCAACCAACCAAAAACCCTAAAGAAACCCCACTGAGTTTGTTTTGATTTCAGACCTGGCAGATTGTTGGGATAATCTTCCTTCTCCCAAATTACATCAAGAAAACAAAACAAATACGCATTTCAAACTGCTACACTATTAGAATTAATGGAAATCTCCTACACAGCTCGTGAAGTAGTTTATGGAGTCATTCTTGTGAAAGCTGCAGAGATGGCAGTGACAAACATCCAAAACAGACCTGACTTCCACGGATCAGGCTGTGCCTGGCTGGAAGGAGAAACGAATGATGCTTGGAAAGGGAGAATGGAATGGCTTTGAAAATTTTAGCCTGGGATTTCCAGAGCTAGGGCAGGGATTCAGATGCAGCATCCCATTAATTTTAACGACTATCTAAATTCCCCAGTAGGCTCTGAATAACCTCTGAGTTAAATTCCTCTTATTTGGGGATATTTCCTTTACTTTGACCCAACTTTGTCCTTTCTCAGCGCAAAGAAGGGGGTGAAAAGAGCGTTCTGGGCTTTCTGTTCTGCAGAGATTTCCCTGCCTGTTTGCAGTGGTCATTGTCACCACCGCCTTCTCTCCCAAACACTCATCCCAAAGCCCCCCCTGGATGCTATTTGTTTGCCACGTTGCTGACAGAGATTGTACAGATCGCTGGGGAGAGGGCAGTAAATCACAAGGATATGACAAGCTGCTTCTGACAGCAGGTCCCTCTTGTCCTGTTTTCTGGAACCTTTTTGGATTTCATTTCATGTGGGGTTTTTTCTTTTTTTTTTTCTTTTTATTTTTTTTTGTGGTCTGAAATATTCTATAAATCTCTTTGAACCTGGCAGAGCCTCCCTTTCTATCTCACTCACACAGTTCTGCTATTACCTATTGGATTGGGAAGGTCCAGAGCTGACAACTCACTTTTAGCCTGGCTACAGTTACCGCATCCTTTCACTAACCATCTCCTCATTAATTTTGTGTGTTAAGTTTTTATATAGAAAAAAATAAAAATATTTGAGCAGCTCTAGAAGATGCATAAAGAGCAGACACCTAAAACCTCAAGCTCAACACCTTTTCATCTGCAAAAACATCCTTACACTTTGGCATATTTTAAAAAAATTTATTCCTCAAAGAAACGGAAACTCATAAAAACATGAGAGCTCTGGGAGGGAAAGTGGTTACCAGGCAGAGTCTTCACCATTTTCACTGTAATTCAACCTCTTTGTGCCCCAGTTTTCTCCTCCATGACACAGAAATAACAGCAAGGCTCATTTTCCTCGGTAAAATAAATAAATAAATAAAACAAAACCCAACCCATCTTTTCAGCAGATTCGTTTGGCCGAGATTTGGGTTCAGATCCTAAAGGAGCGTTTGAGAACTACTGTTATCAATACTTGCATGTACATGTCAGAACCATCACAGGGAGCTAATTTCATTATATTATTTACCCCTTCACAGCCTTGGAAATAGGTGAAACATATGGTTTACATACAGTTTGTTCACATCCTTGAAAGACGTGTGTAGTGTCAGTCATTTGACAAAGTCTTATCAGATTCCATAATATTGGGCAGTGCATTAGTAACATATGTTTTATCTTTTTTCTTTCCTTCTGTATTAATCACACAAGGAAATGCATGAACATAAAAAACTTCAGAATGGGAACAGAAGTCCCAAGAGTTTAAAACCTAAGGTAACCAGAAAGCAATGGCTCCAAAGACCCAGATCTGACTGTTTGCAGGGTGCTTTCAGTTGAAAATAGGGAGAACACTGGAGAAAAGGAAAAAGGATTTAATTCCTGAATAAATAGAGTTAGACATCGATTCACAGTGACTTCTCTGTCCTTCCTTATAGAGAGTTTAATTTTTTAAATCACTCTAGAATAAAATAATATCCTCACTTAAATCTTTAAAGCTCCATGAAAACAGCACTTCTCATTTCCATCAAGCCTACTGCCCACCTGGGTTTCCTTAGCAATTAACTGTTTTTCCAGCCAGATACTTTATCAGGGAGAACATTGCAGAGGCTGTGCAGACATCTGATACACCGGCAGGTCAAATACTTCCACAGAAGAGCAGCGACTCCTGACAGGGCTTCCCGTACAGCCAGAAGCCCTCTGCAAGCACATGGAGCACCTCTGCAGCATCTCCACTCCTGAGCTAAACAGAGGAACTTAAATCCCTGGATTCTGTTTAAATCAATAAAAATGTCTACACTATAGATATTCTCGCAGTTCTGTGACGCACTTCAAAAAATAAAAATAACAAAATCATCTCTGAGAGCATACACTAAAAAAAAGAAGCCAAAAAAACCACCCCCAATCCACAATTCTATAGCCCAACAAGGTTTTAGATGCAACATTATCTAAACCAAGGCTTTCCCTCTCCCTGTGCAATCAAGAATTGAAAGTTGTCATCCCCACGTCTGGTATCTTATCTCAGAAATTTTAAATACTTAAAAAAAAATATAATAAATCACTCCACAAAGTGAATTAAAGTGGTTATACCATTTTAGCCAGGGGTTGCGAGGTCATGGATAAAATAGCACTATTTTCCACAGACTGATTTTTATAGAACTTGCTAAGATTTATAAGGACAATGTCTTCAGTTTAGGGGTGGCACAGCAGAAGCTTGAGCTCTCAGAGGAGTAACCTTCCAACCAGCTATTTGTGAGAAGAGTTGAGCCCAAGGCTAATGATCACCTGCGGCAGATGGCATCAACATTTTGGCCATCAAACCAGCTCAAGGACCAGCATGTGCCTCCAGCAAAGGTGCCCTGAAGGAGGAGAGAGACACCCCCAGGTCGAAACCAATCATCTCTAGGATCTTAACCCAAAGCTCTTGGCCAAAAATCCCCTGAACTTGAGAGTCTGAAAGCCTACAGGAGTCACTTGGAGGAAGAAACATGCCCAGACATCTCATATACTCTCCAGGGGTGGCGTCTGGGGCTGTCTCTCCTCAATAACATGGAAGCACGGCTGGTGTGAATCCCTGTGACCATCAGTACCTCCTCCTGCTTCTAAAAGACAGACCCCAAGATGTTCAGATCTTATCCAGGGTGTGCTGCAAGTCCACAGTGAGTATGGGGGAAACAGCAATGGGCCCACTTCTTGCTCTCACAGCTGCCCCACTCCAGCTGGTGAAAAAGAACTGAAGTTCTTTCCACATCCATGATCCTTGTACAAGGATCATTCATCCTCACATCCCATTCCCAACACCAGTCCCTCCCTGCAGCTCTAACCCAGCGCTGAAGCTTTGTTCTGCCCCACGTCCACAGCTGTAAACACCAGGGGAATTCAGGTCCTGCCTTTCTCAGGCTCCGGGACCCACCAACCCAGGAATACTTCAACATTTAACGAGCTGCCTTCTCCTTTGACAGGCATATCTCCAGACAGGACAGTTTTGACTAGGAAAAAAATAATAATATAGTCAGCAGATGTTTCTGATTAGGATCCACCCCAGTGTCCCAGGGTATTCCCTGCACTTCTTTATGCCGTGTTACACGGGGTCAGCTTCTAGATCTACATGCAACACAACGTAATTATCAATGACAGGACACAAAGCCCTAGGGCAAAGCAGAAAGGGAGGCCCAAGCTGCTCCGATCAGGTGTCCACGGTTGTCCAGCTGTTGGAATGTCGCCGAAGTGACACCCAACCAACACGTCAAGTTTCTGCCGGTGCAGAGTTTTGCCTTTATCTCACTAAATTGTTTGTTCTTCCTTTAGTAGCCAGACAACCAGGATAGCCACAAGGCATTCCAGAGAGATGTGTCCATGTTACCCTCACCCTGACATTCTGAGCCAGCTGGTGGGATGAGGAGAAGGCGAGACCTGAAGGTGGTCTGGGATATGGCAGCCGTTAAAAAAAATTATTTGCTGTTACCAGGAAGCCACGATGGGAGAGCTGCTGTGAGCCAGTGCTGCTGGATGCTGTGGGCTTTCTCGTTTCCTGCAGACATGCAAAGAGTTCAGGTTCATATGCTCCTGGTGGGAAAAGGAAGTGGTTACAGAGTCCTCATCCTCCAGATAAGGTTGGGGTCCCTCTCCCACTGAAACCACGAGCAGTTCAGCGTTCAGACATCACAGAATTGCCAAGGTTGGAAGGGATCTTTCAGATCATCCAGCCCAGCCACCAGCCCTACGCTGACAAAAGCCATCAGTAACCCACATTAGGGTTAGATGTTGGGGTGCAACCTTTTCCACCCCACATGGAGTACCCTCCATCCCTGCTGCCTGCCTCAGCAGCAGTGTCTGAACATGCTGTAGTAGGTGGGCTTTTCATCCTCATTTTACAGTGCGTTGTCACACGCAAGGGCCAAACTCATCCTGAGAAAAGGATATTGTGGAACTGCTCCCTAACTACAGGCACGGTTGTTAGACCTAAGTGATCCAGGACAGCCTTGGTTCCACCTCAAGCTGTGCCAGATCTACGCTGCCTGAAAAAAAAACCCTGTGCATTACACGACCTGTTGCACACACACATTTGCCTCCTCAATTTCTATCCCATGGAGGGGACATCTAAAGCATCAAACAATTCTGGGACTTGTAGGTCCTCCAGAGAGCACAGAAACACACCCACCTTTACAGACCTATACCTCACCAGAGCTACCTCCACCAACCACACACACCAAAGCCAGAATCCACAGGTGATCTGTAGAAATATGCAGGTGCTAAAAAACCCAAATCAAACCCATCCTGGAGCAGGAAGGGGCCAAGGGCAGTTCTGCAGAAGGACTTCAAAAGAGTTGTCGGGGCGAAGGAATTAACACAAGGGACCTGAACGGGTGATGTGACTCCCACCGGGGGGACAGGGCTGGCCAACCCCGCTCTCCGGTGAGGTTTTTATTCCCTTCCCCTGCATTTCGCAGATGCACTCAGCTGAGACCCGTCCTAGTGCCCCCCATTCAGGGCACACAAAAGCTTCTGCCTCCCCCCTCGTGCCCAGCGTGTCACAACAGTGTCAGCCCATGTCACCGATCACAAGGGAACGACAAGGAGGGGCTTATTGCCCAGCTCACCCCCCAACCCCAGCATAGGTCTGTGTTCCCCAGTCCATGAAAGGAAGCTTAAAAAACACCGTTGAATGAGGTATTTCTGCAGGAAACCAAAAATTCAGCAAAGGCTTTATGTTTCAGCCCTTGCAACATTTCACTCAAAACACAGTCCTTCCTCTAAACCTCTCCAGGTTGAAAGACTCCTTCTGATCTTACACAAGCACAAGCAGAATCATCATTTGGCCAATAGCCTTTTTTTTTTTTTTTTTGCCTTTTTCTTTTCCACCCCCTGAGGACCAGCCAGGCTGCCTGCCCTACACCAGGCTGTAACACAGGGGCATTCGGATCTCCTATAACGCACCACCTGGCAGCTGTTGAAACGATCCCATTTCCTTCCATTTATTACTTGCCTTTTTTTTTTTTTTAAATAAAAAATAAAAA
>VXBW01003305.1:0-29624 GCA_013400375.1 Thinocorus orbignyianus | reverse complement strand
ATTAGGTGGTTAAGAGAATTTCCCAACAGTGAAAAAAAAAAAAAAGCTGCTAAAAAAAAATAAATGCTAAAATGCTCTCGGCTGCATCCTGCCAAACAAAAATCCAAACTTCACTGGTTTCCAACAAGTCTCAATCCAACCCAACTGATACAAAAACCGAACGGACAAGGACGTTCTGCTGTGCTGAGGATAAATCACTGCCCAGCTCTGATCCACAGCCGCTCTCCCCCGGCCACCACGGCAGCTCTGGAGTCACCCAGCCAAGAGCACAAACATGTTATCTCCCAGGAATGGCCCTTTTTTTCTTCTCTCCCTCTCCCCTCCCAAAAAAAAAATCCTGGTTACACACCAGCTGCCTTCAGGAAAGAAAGAAAAGGCCACGTGCTGAACATAAACAGACTAAGGGCAACTTTAGCCTGGGATCTCAGCTCTTTGAGGGAGGTTTTGCCTTTGTTCACCAAGAAAAGTGACTGGTAAACTGGAACACGGGGTAATTTTAATTTGTTAAATGGTGATGAAGGCCGCCAGGCTTCTTCTAGGGTATAATATGAGTCTCTAAAACAGACAATACGTTCTGTATTTCCTTGCCCACTTGGATTATACCTGGCTACAGCCGCCATCCTTCGCAGAAGATGAGGCACAGACCCATTTTTCTCAGGGTGGGCACGTCAGCCACATGGAGATGCATGGGTGAGAGGAGGGGGCTGTATGCTACGTTGTAAAGGACATCCTGCTTGCAACTAGAGCATCTCCAAGCCAATACCTGTTCTCCTGCAGATGCTCCACAAGCACCTTCTTCCCACCCAACTTCATCCCCCCAAGCGCACAGACCAAGCAGGACCATCGGCATCAAAGCAAAGACTCAGCCCATCATCTGGGGCTCACCAGGCAAGAACATCATGATCTTACTTTCTGCCACCCCCACCCAGCTCAAAACAACCACCACACAAACCCAAAGCCCCCCCCTAGAAGGACATACCTTGCCAGGAAGCCTTCATGAGTCCCCAGGTTGAGCAGAGGAGACAGGTCCCAGCAGGAAGGGTGACCACATCCAGGGACCTCCAGATGCAAGCGAGCAGACCAGAAGAGCCACGTGTTTGAGGCTATGGGTCTGGGACAACCCCTCCCCACAGATCCCCCCCATGCTGAGAGCAGAGGAAAGTCTCCTGCCCCTTCCCACCATGTGTGTGGGCCAGAGCCCAACGAGGAGACACACAGACACAACCCAGCATCCAGAACAGCCAGCCGTGTGCTGAAGGGCAATTAAACCCCTCATTAGCTGTAATTAGCCAGCACCTGACACCCCTTAACAGGCATCCAGCAGCAGAGGGGCCTCTGCCTGGCAGGAGAGGGCCAGTAGGAAGCCAGTTTTTGTGGTTTGTTTCATCCCCCTGTTTTTTTTCCAGGCTCCTTGTGACCATGCTGGAGCCCTACCAGGGGCAGCACCTCACCAAGGTCAACTGATTTTGGCAGACTGTGGGTCAGACCTTCTCTGGAGAGAAGAGCCCACCAGCATCAGCTGTTCTGGAGATTGTGTGCTGCTAATTGATCCAAGAGCAGCTCCAGTTAATTATCCCACCCCTCCTCCTCGGTGCTTCTGTCCTCTGCAAATGTGCGAAAATAAGGTCTACAAAAGCCTCTTTCTCTGCATGAGAGCTCTTGCCAACGTTCTCACCCAGATGAGATCTTCAGGTAGCAGGAACTTCACTTCATACCCAATAGGCAGATAAAAGGTTAACCTGGGCAGGGAGACTTGCCGACACTCTTCTCATGGTCAGATATGTCATCCCCTGTGCTGCTGGTCCTCAGGAAGTCAAGAAGGTCAGGCAATATCATCTTTCCAACTTCATGGCCAGAAGGAAGAGAGAATCCCTAAGCAGGCCACTGACCTTTTGGCTGCCTCAGCACGTGTGGGTGGCAAAGTGCTTTGTCTCCACAGGGCTGTTCATGTGTGTGGTCTGAAGGACCTTGATTACTTTCAAAGCAAAGTAATCCAGGGGATGAGGGAAACCAGCAGGCAGGGAACAATCAAAGAGAAGAGAAGAAAAACTTCCAAGTGCCCACCTTTGGCCTTGCTTCAGCCTGGTCTAGCGGGAGGTGTCCCTGGCCATGGCAGGGGAGTTGGAACTCTACAACCTTTAAGGTCACTTCCAACCCCAACCATCTACGATTCTATGGTTCATTTTGAACAGGGTTTTAAAGTGGGCTTTGCTAACGGGGTGCAAGGCTACAGGCTGACAGTGTTCAATCATGAGCCAACACTGGACTGTTCCTCCCCATGATTTCCACCCCCTCACCAGGCTGGTGCTCTGAGAAGAAGGTGGCAGTGCAGTCAGGCACGTTGGATGGTATCCCAGAACCACTCAATGTTGGTCGAACGGTTGGGAAGACAAACGTTCACTCTGCTTTTTGCAAGGGAAAGGCTTTAGCTCCTCTTGAAAGCCTGTCCCATCGGCTGCCAACCTATTTATTGTACACCCACATCCTTTGATTGCTTCTTAAGCACCTGGCCCTTCACTTTGTGAGCTCATGAGCGTCCTACAAGCCTTAATGCATTTGTCTTCCTAGATAAATGTGAGGGAAGGGAAGAGCTACAAACTCCCTGGGACAGAGCAGACCTTTTGATGCAGGTCTCTTAAATCCCAGGCTAGCCAGTAAATCCCTCCAGTGTTTAGCGGCCTCCGACTGGTTCTTTAGGCCCTTCATTATTTATAGTACGTGCCTGGTTGTCCAGTATTTCATTACCTCTGGAGGAGGACGGCAAAGACAAAGAGCTGGGAATCCCCGTGTCCTCCTCAGCCTCAGAGACGCTGCAGGACTTCAGACTCTCTGGAGCTAATCCCATGCTCTTTTAGCTCATTTGTGGAGTTCCTCTTTACCGGAGGGGAAAGGATCAGTCAACGTGATGAACAGGTCCTGCATTTTCACTTTGTTACCGACATATTGAGCCTGCAAGCTGGATGCAGGGGAAAGCTTATAGAAAGCAACGTAGCATAAAAAATATATAATAATGCCATTATTTCTAGCTCAAATTTAATCTCCAGCTGTGGCTCTTTCCGTGACTCCACCAGAGTAAAAAGCCCTTCACAACCGGGTAAGCTCTTCCCACGAAGGCACCTACCAGTCTGAGCAAAGCTCCTATTTTTTTTTTTTTCTCCCCTCCTGCTGCCCTAAGTAGCCTGAGCTCTCCCGTTCCCACACTGCAAAGCCATCACAAACTCTCCCATCATTTTTTGGGGGAGTGTATGACTTTCCCCTGCATCCTCTCTTAATTTTTTTTTTTTATTTTCTTTACAAGTAAGCCCGTTTTAAAATGCCCACAGCAAAGCTTTGGAAGGAGGGGTGGCAATACCTTTTTTTAGCCTAAATGACATTAGCTGGAAAAGCCAGACAAGCCCTCAGTTAATGAAGATTTTTGCTAAATGAAAGATACTCCTTTTTTTCCCCAGCATCCGTCTTGCTTATAGCCTTAAACCACCTCATCTGCAGCAATTCCAGTGCCACAGAGAAAGCTCAGAAGTCTCAGAAAGCCTGGGCATTTAATCTGTGCTGCCACAAAACAGCATTATTATGAGGACCATCCTGCCGGGGCTGGTTTGTTGTTGCAGGACAGCTCACCAGTCAGAAGGCAGCTCCTATTTCTTAAACATAAATCACCACTAAAACCCTCTCTCTTTGAGTTCAAAACCAACAACGGCATACTTGAATTGCAATGAATTAGGTAGGGTAGGGAGGGTAGCAGAGAGAGTCACCCAAAACTACATTAAGTCGAGGGGGATACAGTAAATATTTTGATAAGCTGTCGTCAGAGCACAGGGCTGCTACTTTTAAGCTGCATCTTTAATCTCTGTCTGGCTACAGATAACAGGTGAGCTCCCTCTGCCCCTTCGTGATTTTTGGAAGTCTCTGGAAGTCAGGATCAGGGTAAAACACCCTCTCACCTCCAGGCAGGTTTTGAGATGCAGCTGCCCAGGATGCAGAGCAGTGATCTGAGCTGAGACCTCGCGGTTCTCTTTCCCAGCAGCTGATGCAGTACCTGGGGAACAACCCAGTGCCAAAATATCACGTGTACAGAGACCAAAAATAAAAAAAAAACAAAACAAAAAACCCCAACAACCCAACCCATTTCAGGAAAGCATCACTCCTGAAGAGAAAGAGGCAGCCTGTAAATCTATCTAGCTCGGCCTCCCCTACAGCTGGGAAGGTCCCTCGCTTCGGATTCCCTCCATCCGTCTTTCCAGCGTCGGGCTGTCACTGCAGAGAGCTGCTGACAGACAGCCCTGATTCACACAGCCACGCAGGAAATCCCCACTACCCATTATCACTGGGCAGGAATTCATCTCCCAGACAGGCATCCCATCCCAACCCTTTCCTACACCCAAGCCCCATCATCGTTGAAGCCTCATTGTCATTGAAGCCCCATCTTATCTATCTAATTAAAAAAAAATAATAAATTAAAAATAAAAAATAAAAATAAAAACAAAAACAAAAACAAAAACAAAAGCAAAAAAACCAAACAAGCAAAAACAAAAATAAAAATAAAATAAAAATAAAAATTTAGGCATGCTCTTCTTCAATAACGCTGGTGGCAGCTGGAGGGCAGGGAATGGGTTGTTCTTCTTGGAAAAAAAAGAAACTTCAGAGAAGGTTGTAAGGTTGCAATCGGAGCAGATCTGCCCCGTGGTCCTTCTTGCCCAGCAGCTTGTTCCCAAGAGCAGCCTGGATGAGATAATCCCCCAGTAGATCCTACCTAATAAAAAGGATTCCACCACCTGCCCCCATAACTATCCCGGTGGATTCGGATGAATGAGTGCCCCAATCCCAGCATAAGGTATATATATACTTATATATATAAGGTATATATACCAGCATAAGGTATATAAATACTGCCAGTTCTGTTCCTGCACAGCAAGGGATATGAGTTGTACCAATACAAAAGCTCTCACGTTTTCCACATTTGAGAATGACAGTGATGGAACTACTTTGGGTTTAAGAGAAAATTACATCTTTACAGCATTTTACTGACCAAACATTTTTGAGGAGACCAGGACACAGAGTGAAAAACGAAGTCTGAGTAAAATGAGTAAAAATAATAATAATAGATATTCTGGATCAATTATTTACATGCTGTCCCAAAACCCCACGTCCTCAGACCTGTGAAGGAAGGAATGTTTATTTTACAGTTAAAGGAAGATACCAGGAGATACAAAAAGCTATTTCAGACATGAAATGAAAGCATTCCTGAATGGTGAAAACCATTGTGTACAGAAAGGGCAGAGAGAAGGAGCCTTTGAGAAACCTGAAGAAGAAAATAAATCTCCCTTTATTTGCCTTGGAGAGTTTTCTTTTTTTTTTCCTTTTTTGATGTCAGCTCAACTTTTCTTTGAAACCTTCACAATCAAGTTGCGTAGTGCAAAAGGGAAGCAGAGATGTTTATTTACCAGCAGAGAATCGCAGCCCAGTCTCTGCCCGGGATGGTTTTTGTCCCTTTTACAGCCAAATACATCTCCCCACCCCGGGTAACAGCATTGCCTGGGACAAGGAGCCCCAGCAGCACTTTGCAAACCCCATCTGCATCTGGGGCACCCAGAGGGACCACGTGAAAATGCTCACAGCAAAGGATGGAATGGCTTGAAATTGTGTTTGTTATATTCTATTCTTCATGGATATAGAAATATCCATTTTTTTAAATTTTTCTTTTCCCCCCTGTTCCCTTTCCCAGGATGGTGGGAAAAATTACCATATTTCCTGAACAAGTAAGTGGGGGGAAAAAAAAAGACCATTTGGAGTTAAAAATGAGCTTGTAATGCAAAGCTAAAAAGACAGGGTTTTCTCCTGTGCACTTTCAGTGCAAAAGCAGCCTTCCTGTTAAATTCCTTGGTAACTTCATAATGTAAAAGTAGCCAAAAAACCCTGAAAATACATTAACTCCTTGACTATCAGGAGGCTACAGCCTATGGAAAGCTCGGGATTTTCTCTTCTCACCCCCCATCACACCTGAGCCACGCAGAGAAACAAAGTCCCTGGGGTCTGAAGGCAGGAGGGCAGGGACCATGGGGTGGGAGGTTTGTGCTACCAATACCTGGTGGTGGGAGAGGGGCTGGGATCTCCCACAGCAAACAGTCTCCAGAGGGAGCTGGAATCTGGGATGGTTCCTAGAAAGAGAAACAAAATAAAACAACCCAAACTTGAGCTGCTTGGTTGCTACGTTTGCTTCTTCTTCTACTGTGTCTTCGCTGGCAGTGGGTATGATTCCACACGTCCTCATCCACTGGCCTCCCTCCTCCTCCCAGGGACTAGAATGCCCAATATTTCCTATTGTCACTGGTGCCAGCAATTCTCGTTAATGCTTTAGAGAGAGCCTGGCCTCTCTTGTACCACGCTCTGTACAATCTCTCCTCAGTTAATGGCTATAGACAGTGGGAAACTCAACCAGGTGGTAGATCAAGGTTATCAGGTGAAGCCCAGAAGCTCTGGGTACTGCACCTGGAGAAGCAAAGGGTGCAGCTACAGCTTGGGATAAGGGCATGAAGCTGTAGCCCGTGGCCTGAAGAAGATGCTGCAGAGCATGGGAGGACAAATCCTATCACCCCAGCAGGTGCTGGCCCTCCTGAGACCAGGTCTGAGGTGGCTTCAGGCAACACTGACCTGCTGTCCTGTAGCAGTGCTTTCTCCTGCCAGGAGCATCCTGATCCATTTCCCCACCATCACAAACCTTAACACCTTCAGCCAGTGTCTTGTTTTGAGAAGAGTTTCAGGAACCCAGGATGTCCAGTTTATAAACCCAAACCGTTCTGTGGAGGTGATGTCTAAAATGTACACTAAATAAATCCCCCCTGAGGTGACCTATTAATATTGATCCAGGGTCCGAGCAAATAAATGAATGTACTTTATTGGAATGGCTAAATATTTCCAATTAAGAGCATTACGAACAAGGCATAATACGTTGGCTTAGGAGGCTAAGAATTTAAGGCTCATGTTAGAAACATTATCTGCTGTCACTAACGTGATTTGCTGACTCGAGCGTTTATTTTCTCTGATTTCACCACCACCACCACCATTCCCACCAATTTTTCAATTAAAACTTAATTGCCTGCCTGCTCACTCCCTACAGAAGCAGCAGGGAGATCATAAGCTGTCATAAAACCCTCTCTGGTCTCACATTTCCCTCTGGCAACACAGGGAAAAGGTCACTTCTAGCACTGGCCTACACACTAAGCCACATTTTTATTGCAGTTGTGTGGCTTAAGCGCTTGCTTTAGGAATGGGAATTGGATGGTATGTTCAGGTCCTGTCTTTCTTCAGCTTTGCCCAAGTGTCTTCTAGTGAGTTGCGTTGTTGTCTCAGCAGCAGAAGTCAGGATCCAGCTCTTGGATGACATACATACAGCATCACAGAATGGTTTGGTTTGGAAGGGACCTTAAAGATCATCTTTTCCCAGCCCCAGCCATGAGAAGGGACACCTCCCACCACACCAGGTTGCTCCAAGCCCCATCCAGCCTGGCCTTGAACCCCTCCAGGGATGGGGCAGCCACAGCTTCTCTGGGCAACCTGGGCCAGGGTCTCACCACCCTCAGAGGAAGGAATTTCTTCCTGAGATCCCATCTAAATCTCCCCTCTTTCAGTTTAAAACCATTATCCCTCATCCTATGGCTCCACTCCCTGAAGAGTCCCTCCCCAGCCCTCCTGTATCCCCTTTAGGGACTGGAAGGGACTCTAAGGTCTCCCTGGAACCCTCTCTTCTCCAGGCTGAACCCCCAAATCTCTCAGCCTGTCCTCACAGCAGAGGTGCTCCAGCCTTTGTAGCATCTTTGTGGCCTCCTCTAGAGAGGTACTTCTTGTACCTTCCTCCGACTTGGGAAAGTTGATTTGTTTTTATGGCTTATTTCTGTAGGCTGAATCAAATTCTGGTCGGTTGTAGACGAGCAAAGGACAGCAGACCTGTGTCCCAGCCCAGCAGCCGCTGATCGGGGAAAAATTCCGGCAAAGATCATTACCTTGCAGGATGAGTTTGGACATCACACCCTTTTCCCTGCTGGGAGACAACAGCAGCCTCGTGCCATCGCATTCATTTCCTTAAATAAGCCGGTAGCTCTAAAATGAGCAAGGGCTTGTTGAAGCCTGTAACCAGAGCAGTGGCTGGAGGGAAGCTATAAAGGGAGCTTGTATACACGGGCAATGATAGCGGCCAGCAAAGAGATTAGATAAACACAAGATCGTTTACAGCATCACAAACCTCTCCTGGCAGGAGATGTATTACACCCACTCCAAAACAATTAGCTGGCCTGACAAGCAGGGAATATTCACCGGGGGGGTAGGTAGCACGGGTGATTTGTCACTGGGACCCCTAGGCTATCGGGAGAGCAGAGGCCAGGGCTTTCCTGGACTCTTTTATGGCCAGCTGTTTATTTTTAAGAATTAATTTATTTTTCCTGCTGGGCTTGGTGCAGTTCACCATGCTCAAAGGGCTGTTGTGAGTGTCACAAGATTTTTTCACTGCATACTGCCATAAATGAAGAGAACTGTTCACCTGTAAGCATCTTTTGTCCCAAGGTGCTAAATGTGGGAATTGGCTCAAGGTTTTTTGACAGTATGGGGGAAATTCCCCTTTCACCTGCATTTTTGGGGATGGTGAATTTTCCAGATGGTGCCCAGTCCTGAGACAGAAGTGCAAGGAACCAGTGGGGCTTTGAGGCCCCAGGAAGGGGAGCTCCTTGCTCCATAAGCTCTCACCTACTTCATACAACCCTAAAAGCACCCCTAAGGAGCACCTGACATTCTCACTCGCTGGAATTGTCACATACTTGGGGTAACTCCACACAAAAACCAACTCCCCAGATGATTCCGCAAAAGAAGGAAGTGAGACGCAGAGCTCAGTGAGTCTGCAGCACCCTGGAGAAGATGGTAGACCTTCTGGCAGAGCTGTGGTGGCCTGGTGGCCACCGGATAGGACCATCCCATGGTCTTCATAGAATCATAAAATGGTCAGAGTTGGAAGGGACCTTAAAGATCATCCAGTTCCAATCCCCCTGCCCTGGGCAGGGACACCTCCCACCAGAGCAGGGTGCTCCAAACCCCATCCAGCCTGGCCTTGAACCCCTCCAGGGATGGGGCAGCCACAGCTTCCCTGGGCAACCTGTTCCAGTGCCTCACCACCCTCAGAGCAAAGATTTTCTTCCTAATATCTAATCTAAATCTCCCCTCTTTCAATCTAAAACCATTCCCCCTTGTCCTGTCACTAGACACCCTAACAAAGAGTCCCTCTCCAGCTCTCCTGGAGCTCCCTTCAGATCCTGGAAGGTATTATTTGTGGTACGGTGTGGTATGGTCTTATTTAGCTGCTGGCCATGTCAGGGGCATGAGTGAGCCAGAATTACCTAAACTACAGATTCTCCAGTACATCTGCTCTGTATCCTCATGAAAAAATATTGCTTGTCATCCCCTTTGTACAGATAGTAGACTGTTTTCATCCGGATCCTTTCGGCATTCCCGAGGATTGCCCAGATAGCCGGATGAAAAATGTTTGCAACCACTTCCCAGATCTGATTGCTTTTCCTCATTTGGGCCTGGTGTCTCAGAGCCCGTGGCATTGTGCCCGTTTCTGTACTGGGAGGATTTTTCAAAGGAGAGAAGTAAACAGCAGATAACAGTAATACAACCTTTCTGCCAGGTGGTGTTAGCAGTAGGAACAGGCAGAGTCAAACAGTGTCTAGAGTCTCCATTTAATATAAAATGAATGGTTCTAGCCTCCACCTATTACTTTGCCCTCTGGAGTTTTAGGAATGCAGACTCCAAATCCCTGCTCACCTTTAACACCCGTTATTTCCTAAGCCCAGAGTTTATGTCTCTCATCAACTGAGTGAACTAAAAACCCCTCCTGAGAGCTCCAGGTTTCTTGGTGAAAATCCCCGCTAGACCTCATCTGCCAAGAAGTCCAGTGCCACCTGCTTCAAATGGTAGCCAGGCACCTGAGTTACCATCTTTCCCATGGAGCTCTGCATCTTCTCCCTTGTAGAACACTACTAACACCTGACAGAGACCACCTTAGTGAAGGAATAACTATAACTGGGAAAAGAAAATCACACAAGCTTCATTCAAAATACACATGGGACTTGTCCATGGGCATGATGCAGGTCAAGGAGGTAGCCATCCAGCGCAGCCACTAGCCTAGCCAGTCTGCTTTAGGCTTCCCAGTGTCCTCTGGAGGAGCTTGGCTAACAGACAGAGAGTAGAGAAGGCAAAACTTTGGCTAAGAAAAGATGCAAAGATCTCACTGCTTGACTGGATGGCTGCATTCCTGTAGGAGTGGATCCACTCAGCATCCTGGCAGAGGAACCTTTGTGAGATGTTTTTCCCATGTAAAGAAAACCTACAGGGACTGCAGCGCTTGATGGTGACCTTTTAAAGCCCAGTGGTATCCAACAGCAGCGTTGGAGGCCCTACCACCATGGAGGAGAGCACGAGCATCCATCCCCAAGATGGCATCACCACACAGAGGAGTTTTATCTGGGAACCAGAAAGTTTCCCTGTGGTTTGGGAAAGGATTTTCCTCCCCTGTCCTCATTCCAGAGCTACAGACAATCTTTTGGATAGACTGGACCCATGCCACAGCGTGCCTTGAAGATTTAGTCTGCGACTTTACTTGATTCTTACGAGGAAAGTTACCCAAATATGGCCTGTGTCTGGTGTGCAGCAATCTTCAATTTCTTTATCCTAACAAAAATGGAAAGGTAGCCCTGTCTACGCAATAAGTATCATGGGAAAAAAATTCTAAACTTTATCTGCTTCCCTAATCTCCCACCAGGCAATATTTTCCAAGAGTTAATGAAATAATGACAGAAAATCCATCGATAGGTAAAAAAATCTTATATGGAGTTGCAGATGGATGGCTTTTCCTTTTATTCATGGACAAAAATCACATTCAACATTTGTGATACAGAAGAAATATTGTCCATGACACCTCGATAGCAGATTTTGGAAGGAAACTGTGAGGAGGGACTGGGTTTTCCATAGCGACCTCCCGCCTCCCTGCTCTGGGTTGGGGAGATCATATCTCATTCCAAGAGCAATAAGCCACTTAACTGATCCCAAAGCATAAAGATGCTTTCTAAGTCCACGCAACTGGCTTCCTTTAATACAAGACAGAGCAGAAAAAGATCTGCTCTACTGGATCAGCAGAGAAGCCAGAGCAGAGGTTGCCTCTTTCCTAGGTCAGGCTGTCACTGTCTTCTCCAACGCCCCAGCCAGAGCTGAGCTGGTTTTCACATGCTGGGCTCCCTCCCTGGGTGGAAGATCAAAAAACTACTAAAGAAAATCATGATCTGTGCCAGTGAAGAGTGTAACAATATCTGAGACACCCATTTGAAGGAAAACATCTCCTTTGGGCACCTGCACATATGTTCCTTGGTGTGTGGGTTCCATGGTTTAGAACTGAAACCTGCTGCTTGTGTTCACTGATGCTCAATGACCTTGGTTTGAGCATTGTATTATCTTAACACTGGTATAGGAGTAGTCCCAGAGTGGACTTTGCTGGATTTTACAGATGGATGTTTATTTCATTTAATGAAATCCATTGAAAACACCCACAAAAAGATCTCAGCCACTTCTTTTTGCAGCAGGACTGGTAAATCAGAGAGCAAAGATATTCAACTAAGGCACCTTCAAGGTACAGTTTCTGAAGGAATGCCTCCATCCCTCATTTCCTCCATGTTACAGATGCTGGAAGATGAAGGAGGAGGCAGGGGGCTGTGTTCCTCTCCCCTGGACTGCAGAGGAGGAACCCTACAACATCCAGTACCCTCTGATATCTCTGGGGTTCGAAGGTTCATGCCTGGGCAAACTGTGTTGCTGGCAAGAGAGAGGGCAACGGAAGGGGCACAGCTCTATTTCTGAGGCTACAAGGGAACAAAAACCACAGTGGAAGGAGTTTTTAAGGGATGAAGACTGTTTGCTGCCCCAGGCAGAGTTCCTGCAAAGACTTTCAAGCACCTGAGTCCTATTTTCAATAGATGATCCAGATCTTAAAAATAGTAGCATCTGGGGAGTAACAAAATACATCCACTTATGGATCTGCAAAAGTTTGGGTCAGGAGTTCAGACCATTGGAAAAAATATCTTCTCCCTGGGAGGAAAAGGAAAACCCAGAGACTCCATTGACTTTGGGATAGAGGCTGGATAATCCATATTTCTTTGGAGGATCGTTCAGTCCTATAATTTATACAGCCACACTTTTCCACACATGTCAGATGTACCTCCCTGGTAAACTCTTCTCCTTCCTGGCCTTTCAAGTGCAGGGTCTCACCTGCTTGGATGTCACGGGACGATGCTCACAGGAAAACCACCTTTGAAACACCAAACAGATGTGAAAACACACCCGAGGAGGAACATATGGGTGGTACCCATCTGTCAGCAACCCTTTCACCATCCTGTCTCCTCCCCTCTCATCTGGTGCCCACCTCTGCCAAGCCACGGGCAGGAGAACCAGAGCCCTGTTTAACCCGACCTCTCTTTCTGCCTTTGAGCTCTCCCCTGGCCTTTACCCAGCTGTGGGAAATTCAGCTGAATGTTTAACTTAAGGTGGACGAGCAACCCTTAGGAATTCTGGGCAGGTTCCTACTGAAGAGAGGGTCCACCTTAACAAAGCTCATAAAAATATAAAATCTCAGAAGTCGTTTGTGCTTACATAGAAAAAGCACAGGCACCACCACCGCCCACGTGTGTAGCCAGTCTAAGAGGTGGTTGTGAGGAGGGACTGGGTTTTCTGTTTTCTTTTTCTTTTTCTCTTTCTTTTTCTTTTTTCTTTTTCTTTTTCCCAACCTGCTCTGAAAGATGTTAAACACTTTTAAACAAGCATGGGGGTTTTATCAGAGGAAAACGCCCTTTAATTTTTTTTCTTTCCTCCCCAAAACAGATGTTTTTCCTGTGCAATTTTTTGATAACAAAAAACTTTGGTAAAATAAACACAGTCCTCATTACAGTGATTACCAGAATTTTCTTTGATGGAAATACAAATGAGCAAAAACTCATAAGCGGTATATGACCAGTTTCTAACCTAAAAAAAAAACACCACCACCTCATATTCCCTCCCAAAAAGTACAAGAAATTTGCAGTGGATCCCTAAGGACTTTGTAAAAATACACAGATACAGTCAAAATTTCTCAGTAGAAGTTAAAAATAAGAGCACTGAAACCAACAGAGTGACGCCACCTTCAGCTTCTTTTAAGAAGGGAGGGTTTTTTCCTCCTTCAACCATTTCTCCTACATGGTAAATTCCATTTTCTATAGGTAATGGAATAGTTATACTAACCAAAACTCTCCTGCAAGCTTCCTAAATCATAGCATTTCCCTGCAAATGCTTTGAAAGTCTCTGATTTCCAGTGTTTTCAAAACAAGAGACTGATTCTCTCCATCCCGTTCTCTGATGCCACGTGGGACAGAAAGCACGTTCTTCCTGCCCATATGGAGTAAAGAGAGGACACGGCTTGGAGCCCCAGCACCTCTGGTGAGACACTTGTGGGAAGACAGTGGCTCTCAGCCCTTTGCCTCCTTTGAAGGACTGAGTGCTTTGGAACCCAGGATCCCCACCACACATGGAGACAGGACACCACCAATAAATTCTTTGGAAAAGCAGTGCATGCTCCCTCCTGCTGGGGTCTTGCCCATCCTCGCATCCTCTCTCCAAGTAGGAGAAGCACAGGCCACCTCTCTGCTCCCTGCCCAGGGAAGCTTCTCCATTTCTGCTTCCTCATCACTACGAAGTGTAATTACAAGGCGGAAGCAAGGACTGTTGATAAAAATAATCAAAGCAAATTATTACCTAATCAGAACGGGCTGGGTATGATCTTAGTGCAGGGGAATTTGAGAAAGAAGCTTTACTTTAGGGAATAACATGTGACCTTTCTCTTTTTCAAGAGAAAGAGGCTCTTGGCATTCTTGGGTACTTAATTTGCCTGAAACACGAGCCGTGTTGATACGGATCTTTTTAATTATTGTCCGTTGTTGACCTGGACAAGGCATTGTGAGAAGGCTTCAAATCAATCATCCCACCTCTCTGACTGAGTGCTCACCTGTTCAAAGGTTTGGTTTTGGTTGGTTTATTTTTCTGAAAAACTTGCAAGCCGGCAGAAAGCTAGAATATTTTTCTACCATCAGGAAGCCCTTTCAAGCAGCCCGTGTAAGACCAAGGGAAACGCTTGTCCTGCTCTAAAAGCCCAGAATTAAATTCCCAGAGACAATAATAATTAAAACCAGAACAAAACAAATTTAAAAAAAAAAACCCAACCCAAATGCAAACAAAGCCATGACTCGGTTGATTGCATTAGAATGAATTTGACCAACAGATGGCAGCTACAAAAAGGAAAATGGGTCACTTTTCCCAGCCGTGTGAACAGAATGAAAGCACTGTAACCCATCTGCCATGTAAAAATATTGTTAGTCCTGCTCTTGAGACAAGTCATAATAAAATAAAAACCATCCTCAAGTCAATTGGTTTTGGCTCATACGCAGTAGAAAATGCTGTTCTGGGATATCCATCACGATGCTGTGGTGTTCCCTCATCAGCCTGTGAGCTTCCAGGGCACACAGGTTTTATTTCCTCTGTAGAAAAACCTTTGGGCACTCAGAGGGTCAGGATGGAAATGAAGGAGAAGGTGTAAATGCAGGAATGTGGAAGGGCTGTTCTGCCAGAGGACGTGCAGCTGGCTGGAAAGATCCCAGGGATTAGAAAAAACACCAAGATGCAAACGTCAAAGCCTCAGGAGGAGAAATAAAATGGTTCACCAGACAGCTGGGGAAACATTTCTGTCCTACGGCACAACGGAGGCACCCGGCCACCAAGGGTATGTTGGGCACTGGCACACCATCCTCTCTGCTGAAAAACACGGAATTATCAGAATTGGAAGGGACCTCCCGAGATCATCCAGTCCCACTCCCCTGCTAAAGCAGGGTTGCCCAGAGCACATCCCTCAGGGGATCCCGGTAGGGCTTGAAGGTCTCCAGAGAAGGGGACTCCACACCCTCCCTGGGCAGCCTCTGCCAAGGCGTTGCCACCCTCACCCCAAAGAAGTTTTTCCCAACATCTGAATGAAANAGTTTTTCCCAATATTTGAATGAAACTTCCTTGTTCCAGCTTGTGCCCGTTGCCCCTTTTCCTGTCACTGGGAACCACTGAGAAGAGTCGGGCTTCATCCTCCTTCAGCCCACCCTTCAGATACTTCGGAGCATTGAGGAGATCTCCTCTCAGTCTTCTCCAGTTTCAACAGTCCCAGCTCTCTCAGCCTTTCCAAATGCCAAAGTAAACCCCAAAACCACCTCCAAACGCAAGGCAGAGCTTGATGTGGCCAGAAGGTAGAGTAGAGGTTGGAGATGAGGTGGAAGTTTCACTTGTGGTGACATTTTTTAACGGAAAAAAATGATAAATCTGGACAAGATGCATTCAAGACCAGGCTGGATGGGGCTTGGAGCAACCTGGTCTGGTGGGAGGTGTATTTAAGGTCCCTTCCAACCCAAACCGTTGTGTGATTCTATGCAGCCCTCACGCTGTGAGCTGCTGAAAGGGGAAGCCTGGAGATTTTTAGATGCTGCCTTTTTGAGCAACTAAAGACGTTTGAGCAGGGCCAGGAGCCCGGTGGGGTCGGGTGGTGTTGCCACGCAGGCCGTTTCTAGTGGAACCAAGGCAGAAGCTGTAAATGTCAGGAATTTGCCTGCTGAAGGCAGCATCATCTGCCAGCACAGCCTGCCAAGGGGATGGCTGCAACTTGGGGAAGCAGTCAGGTATGAAATCAAAATGATTTATCCTGGATGATGCGGACATCCCTGGGCAACCAGGGAAGAAACAACGGGCTTGGAAAGAGATGCAGAATGCGTAATTAGAGAGTGAGAGCTCCACGGCTACACTGCAGAGGGGTTTGCCAGCGCCTGGGGTGCCCCCACACCTCTCACCTCATCTGCAGCTCTGCCTGCACAGCATCACCTGCCCAGCCACCAAAACAGCTGGAACCGGGACTGCTGATGAGGTGGATCTTGCAGCTCACGTGAGATCGCTCCGAAAAGCCACAACTTCTGGCAGGAAGAGAGATTCTTCTCTATTTTCTTTATTATTATTTGTTTTCCCCACTACTCTCTTCTTCTCTCCAGAGCAGCTTTACTTAGCGAGTCTGAATTTAATAAAGCTTCAGCAGCAGCCAAACTGCTACCCAGCCTCCAGGAACACAGATAACACACGCTCTGCTGACTGCCTGCCTCCCAAACGGGTGGGGATGTCACTGGTGAAGGTGAAACCTTAAACTATGTCCTGACATCAGTGCCCCTCTGAGCTGTGTTTGCTTTTCTCTTTTCTTTTTCCCAGCCCACACTCACACATACCCGTTGGAACGGGCAACCTGTTCCAGTGCCTCACCACCCTCACAGCAAAGAATTTCTTCCTAATATCTAATTTAAATATTTCCTCTTCCAATTTAAAACTGTTACCCCTTGTCCTGTGGCTACACTTGGCGACAAAGAGTCCCTCTCCAGCTCTCCTGGAGCTCCCCTTCAGATACTGGAAGGGTTTGGAGTGCATCATGAGGTTTGGCAAAGGCATGGGGTCACCCAGTTTGTGTTTGCATGGTTTCCAGCCTGCTTGTGCACGGGCAGACCAAACTCACATCTACTGTCCTCAGATAATCATAACAGATGCCCTCAGGGCAGGTTTTCCAGGCACCAACTCACCCAACCTTTTCTAATCTCATCATAAAACTCCATCAAACATCTCACCCAGAGTCCACAGTCGCTTTCCCCCACGGTTTCCCTGCACAGAGTGGGACCAGGACCCTGGCTTGGTACCCATCCAGTCACACTTGTCCTAAATTAAACACGGCAAAAAGGGCTTTTGGCTGCATTTTGGCCGTCTCCTGGACCCACGGCTCAGCATTTCTGGCTCAGTTTACACCGTCGCTACGAATGCCCTAAATTGACAGTATCTGGTTTACATTTATGGCAGTTTATACAGCTCCTTTGGCTAGGCTTTTGCAAAATTTCCAGCAATGCCTATAGCCAAATGCAGAAAAAATAATAATAATAATAATAATAATTCAGAATCGATTATTGTGCTTTTCCCTGACAAATATCACATGCTCCTCTTCTATGTTTATTATTTCTTCAATGGCACACCAGCCTCCAGCCAGGACCCCTTCTGTGCTCGATGCTGTGCTGATGCAGGAAGAAAAAGCCACCTCCTCACAAGGTTGTGACACACAAGTGAGGACACACAAGTCCTCTGGGGCACTGCCACCTCCTAGAAGGAAGCATTGCTTCCTCCCACAGGCGAAGATACAGGGCACAGAGATCCCCAGCAAGTTTCCAACCATCATTTTATGAATTCGGCCAAATCTGAAGAGTACCAGGGGAGCAGGTAGGAAACTCTCCTACTGTCTGGCCAAGGGGCTTCTTGACCCTAAATGAGCCTATCCAGGAGATCCTCCCTCCTTTTCCAGCTCAAATTTAGACAGGACACCAAGCTTTTTGTTGCCAGCTGGGAAATCTACTGAGCACCTCCCAGCCAAAGCCACAACAAGGAAATTTCTGGCACCAAACCCCATGCTTCGTGTAACCCAGTAAGGATTGCTGGCAGGGGGGTGGGCTGCAGGTCAACACCTGATTTCATGCTGGTAGCCCAGTGCCAACACTCAACCGCTGCACAGAGCCAGAGGGCAGGCGTTTGGCTCAGCCTACTCCACTGACAACACCCAGAAGATCGCTGGAGCATAACGGGATATGGGAAGCAAACCGGTTTTTGGTGAGACATTGCTGGGTTCAACTCCTCTTCCTCGTGCCCGACCACTCTCGCTGAAGCCAGCAGCACAGGAGACCACTGGGCATGATGCAAACTCCTGGGAGCGCTGATGGGAAGCCCCTGAGCTTTCTACAAACATTTTTGTGGTCTGTGTTTTACCCGTAGGAATATTTGCGGAGAGCAGCTACACGCAGGGAATAGTCTTCCCATCTTTTATCCCCGCTCACATTTCGCTATTTCCCTCCTTCAACAGATTTCAGCAGCCTGATAAGCAGGTCGATGAAGAAGTGGTGGAGCCTTTTCCCAGCTGCAAAATGCAATCCAGCAATATGACTGTTTGTATTGTGTCAGGACCATTACTACAGTAACCACTCACTCCAAATGTTGGAATTTCTGGGTACCAGCAGGCAACACTCCCTCCTTATAAGCCCCTGGCACTCTGCACACATTGCAAAGCTGCATCCAGAGGAGAACATGGGGCTAAAGATTCTCTGGTTGCCCAGAGAAGCTGTGTCTGCCCCATCCCTGGAGGGGGTTCAAGGCCAGGCTGGATGGGGCTTGGAGCAACCTGCTCTAGGGAGAGGTGTCCCTGTCCAGGGCAGGGGTTGGAACTGGATAATCTTTAAGGTCCCTTCCAACTCTGACCATTCTATGATTCTATAACCCCAAACCTCCCTGTGAACTCCATCTGGGTACCTGCCATGCAGGGATTGCAGCAGATTTGTTACTGCCTTGGGTATCACCCAGGTGTCCGACATTTCTCAGGAGGCTCTCACAGCCTCTGTGCACCAGCAGTTGGGAAAAATCTCTGGACTACTGTCTGCCCTCCCACCCTCTGACCATCCAAGGCAAACGGCAGCATTTTTAGATCTCCCTCCTTCTCTCAAAACACGAATGTGCTCCAGCTGGGCCACAGATTATTTTTTTTAAATGAAAAATGGCTGTAATATAACCGTTTGCCAGAAAATCAATTTTCAGAAGCAACAGCTAATCTTTCTTTTAAAACACTCCCCCCTCTTCAAATATTAGGAGTTTTTCTTTTTCTTCTTTTTTTTAAATGTTTTTTTAAGAATCATTTAAGGTTTTGATTGCAAAGCACACACAAACTCAAATATCACCCAACACTAGAAATTTGGGAAGGGTCATGGCGTTTTCTAATGAAAACATATTTTTTGCAGAAATCGTCAACAAAAAGAGAGCATTGAAATGATACTGATGGAAAAAAAACATTGCAAAACCAATATCCTCAGCAGCTCAAGTGGACCAGTTGCAGTAGGACCACAACTTCATAGCACCACGCACAGCAAGCCCTCCATCCCTGCTTGGTTCTGCACTAAACCCCATACCCTAACGAACTACAACAGATAACGAGCTACACTGGTGTCTCCTACACCTTCAGAGGAAGCAGCTACAAGCTTATCAAGGCCCCCACAATCATTGCCACGAGAGGACACCGATCCTTGCCAGGTCCTGTGCTTCAGTCATCACAGTCTTGATGCACGCTGAAGCTTGCTGCTGCTACCATTTTTATTTAAAAGGCAACGTTTTAAACCCATATCTCCCCTAGACCTGCGGAAGAACCATCCTCTGGGACAGATTGATACGTCTTTGCTGTGCCAGATGCTTAGAGAGATTAAAACGGCTGCCTGGGCCACCCCAAGGGCTTTGGCAGGTTGATGTTCAACCCATGTTGAGCACCTCCACTTCCCTGCTCCCGCTGAGGCTGGTGGTGGGTACGGAGCTCACAGCTTTGTCACCCAACGCAGCCACACTGAACCTTCCACAGCAGCAGGAAGCACAGATGCTTCCCGAGATCTTGATGAAGACTTCCTAATGTTGTGAGCCACGGTCACACTGCGGTAGCCCCCGTTGGGGACCCACCACTCCTCACCTCAAGGGAAAGCCACAAGGAGGCTTCCGGAAGGAGGTCCAGCTGCCAGGCTGAGCACTAATTACTACCACACTATGTTTAAAAATAATTGCACCAGGGTGCAAGTGGCTGGCTTGCTTTTCCTCCAGGTCCACCACTTCTTGTGGCTGAAGGTCCTCAGGGTGGACCTCCTTCTGCAAGGAGGCTCTCAAAGAGCTTCCAGTGGATGCTGAGCCTGGGAAAACAAATACCCTGAAGACCCCCTGGTGCTACCAAGGGGCTAGAGGTGGAGTGGGCAAGGGAAAGGGCACAAAGCACCCCCATGTGCTTCTCCCCTCACCCCTGCAGTGGCCGTGGGATGGGGGGAATCCCCTGCACTCCAACAGCAGGTTCCTGAGGATGCATCCCAGTTCCCACCCCGTTTCTCTTCCCCACCAAGCCTTGTTTGTATTATGGGGACATCATCGGCCGTCTGGGCATGACTGGTCACCAGTATCACCACAACCCCCCCTTCCTTAGCTTTCCAGAAAAATAGCTGACATTCCTCAGCAGGACGAGCCTAAACCAGGCATGAATAAGCGACCCTACAAACAAACAGATTCCCCACCCTCCACCACTACTTTGTTTGGCCCTTTTAATATTTCAGTCAGCACAGGAAACTCCTGGTGACAGGGACAGGCAATATTTCAGAGGGGGGAAGCAGCCTGTTGGTCACACGAAAGCCCCCCCAGGAAGGAGGAAAAGAGCCTTTGGGTGTCCATTTCTTGTTCCTACTATTTCCTCTCTGTTAAACTCTGGCAGAGATAAAATACTCCTGAGGGCCAGGCCTGATCTCTCAATTGAGTTGCCATTCTGGTCTTTTGCTGGCTGCATCTAAGGGTACAAACTGCCCACTTCTGAGAGACAGAAAAAAATGAAAAGGAGAAACAAATAGTGATGCACATTGCAATTTTAAGTCAAATAGTTTGGTTTTCTCCCCAGGCACCTGGTCCAGTTGTTGTAAGATGCCTAACGAGAAGCATTTTTTCCCATTATGCTTACATTCTGTGGTCAGATTTTTCTCTGTTTTCCTTCAGTGCTTTCTTTGGCCCTCAAGTCTCGGAATTGCAGCTACAGCCAAAAACTTACTCACCTACTCTCATAGAGCCACCCCTCCTACCGCAGAGCCACGTGGTCCAAAGAGAAGGCATCACCTCCTCTCAGCTGAGAGGAGGTCTAAAGTAAATCCCTTACCAGTAATTTCCCAGGGCGGAATGTGATGCCTTCTCCCAAGCTTGTACAGCCCAGACCTCTAGTCCAAGAGAAAACCCTTCTCCACCTCCTCTCCACCAGCCATGGGAGGTGATTCGGCCCCTCTGCTTTACTCTCGTGAGACCCCACCTGGAGCACTGTGTCCAGCTTTGGAGTCCCCAACATAAAAAGGACATGGAGCTGTTGGAACAGGTCCAGAGGAAGTCACGAAGATGCTGAGAGTGCTGGAGCCCCTCTGCTGGGAGGACAGGATGAGAGAGTTAGGAGGGGTTCAACCTGGAGAAGAAAAGGCTCCAGGGAGACCTTAGAGCCCTTTCCAGTCCTGAAAGGGGTGACAGGAGTGATGCAGAAGGACTTTTCATCAGGGAGTGGAGCCATAGGATGAGGGGGAAGGGTTTTAAGCTGAAAGAGAGGAGATAGAGATGAGACTTCAGGAAAAACTGCTTTGGTTTGAGGGTGGTGAGACCCTGGCCCAGGTTGCCCAGAGAAGCTGTGGCTGCCCCACCCCTGGAGGGGTTCAAGGCCAGGCTGGATGGGGCTTGGAGCAATCCTGCTCTGGTGGGAGGTGTCCCTGCCCAGGGCAGGGGTTGGGACTGGGTGACTTTTTGCTCTCTTCCAACCCAAAACCATCCTGTGGTTCTATGACAGGCTCACCCAGCCCCACAGCATCTGCATCTGAGCAGGGGGCCAAGCCCCACGGGGTGCAAGAAGGGGCCGGTCCCTGCATTGGCTGCAGATGTTCCAAAGCACATCTGCGGCCTATTTCTTGCACTAGCAAGGATTCCCCACACGAAGCCTTTTAACTTCCAATTCCTGTTCTTGGAGAGGAGGTTAACGATAGTCCTAGGATCTCTTGTATGGAGAAGAGGAAACTTCATTAACGCTGAGAAAATCCTCCAGAAAACAGCCTGAAGATGAGCAAAGGTGATTTCACTGATAATCTGTGCTCGTTAACCTGCAGACAGAGGAATTATATTTTGCTTCTGACTGCGGAACGAAGAAGCCAGAGGAAAAGGAGCTGCGTTGTCGGAAAGGCTTCTCTTTTGCCCACCCGGATTGCAGGGGGATCAGCTCAGGACTGAAATAAGCTTTGGGGAGTCATTGAACTCTGACCCCAGCTAGGATAATAGGATGTGTTTATGTCTGACAATGGGGGAGCTTTGCAGAAACCTCCAGCGAGTCCCGTACGCAAGGCTTATGTTTTTACGGTCCTCCAAAGGAGGGAATTTCAAGGGATCGTCTACGCCTTAAGTGTAAATTATGACATGCATTAAGGACCACCCGCATCCCATGGAGGGTCGCCTCAGCCCAGGGTTTTTTCATGGTGAATTGAGAACAAATTCCACGGCCCCCCTGGTCTGTGCTTCCACAGAATAATATATTTTCAGGTCAGCAGAGCTGTCTGCTCCTCACACAATGGGTCCTTTCTCCCTTCTCCCCGTACCTGTCAATCGCTCCCTGCCTCTGCTCTGATTTATGTTTCACTTCCGAACTGTACAAGTAAACTCTGGGAACTTGTGAGAGGGTCCAGCAGCCGGGAGAAGCTTGTTCTCAGCCATGGCATTGCCACTCCAGGAATCCAAATGGGCACAAGGAAGCTAAAGCATCTGCAGTACTGCACAACGTGAGGTCAGAACAGGGGTTTTGAATCAATGGGCCTATTTTTCAAGTTTACTTTGAATACTTCAATGCTGCATATTTGTTAGGAAAAATAAATAAATAAATAAAGTTTGCCAGAATTTATCTGTGGCTCAAAGAATAGGTGTAAATAAATACTCAGATCAAGGCACTGTCTAAATTCCCAAACTCCCCCTTCAGTATCTGCTCACTACCGTAAGCTACAGGTAGGTTCTACCAGACGTCTCTGCAACCTGCAATTGCCTGTGGAGACCCTAGCTGACCTGAAAGGACTAGATGTTGGACCACAAAGCTGTGTCCACCTTGCCTTTTCACCTGCTCTGCAAGGTTAAAGCAGAAATAATCATAGCTCCCTTATAAACTGGCGGCTTTCATTATCAGCTAAGAAGTAGCTGCTTTTCTTGGCAGACCAGAGACTGCCTGTCTTCCTCCAAACTACACTGCTTAGTTTCAGTGACTCTTCTGAAGGCTCCTCCCTAGGTCTATCTCATACTTTCATCACAATCAGGTTAATTTTGAAGTTAAATCTGTAGCACGTATAGTGCGCCATCGTTTTGCAGCTCTTGATCTCCAGTGATGTTACTAAACTCATATATTCTTTCCATCTTGTTCCAGGTAGGGAGTAGCAGTGGAAAATTCCAGGGAACATCCTGATCTGGGAGTAATTCCTGCTAATCTAGATCCCGAGCAGTGGATTCACTGGGCTCGCTGTGGAGACTGTGCTTTTCCATCTCTGAGGCTGGAGATACCAGAGAGGAGGGAAATCTGGGAGTTGGGATTGTCAGGACTCAGTTGTAGGGTCTGAGACCTAGAACCAGAACTGAGAACTAGTCCCAAGAAAAGACTGGAATATAAACAACCTAAACATGAGGGTGGTCAGCACCATTTAGAAACACCTCCAGCTGCAACTTCTCCCTCAGCTTCCCCACAACAGTCAGACTCCGGACATCAGTTACCTGTCTGGCTGAGCTGGTTGCTCCAATGAAGAAAGAGCAGGGACGCTCATAAACATCTAACACTACTTGAACGTGCATCTGATCCCAGCAGCCAACCAACACCTGATCCCACCAGCCAACCAACACACCTGTAAGGACCTTGGTCTGAGTGACTTTTCCAAAACAGTTCTCTGCATGGTTTTGAAAGCCACGGTGTTTGCAGAGCACTATTACCTAATTCTGAAATTTGGCAGAACCATCTATTAGAAACGAGCCCATAAATTTCATCTTCACCTCTCCCTTTTTCTTGCTTCTGCTGTTTCCCGTCACTGCTTTGTCCCACCCTTTGTCAAGCTCCCTCTTCCCACCTCCTTTTTTCCATGCATATAATTCACTTAACATCAGATGCCCCATTTTGTGCTGTATATGTGCTTTTAAAATTTTTCGCAGTATAAACACATATTGTCGGTCGGTCATATTTACTGCCAATTCAGTTACAATCTGACCCTGGAATAAGCACTTTGAATTTCTTCAAATTAATATGGTTTAGGTTTTATATAGCAAATATTTTGTGTTGTCTGCTTTTCCAACTGCCAGCCATCTGTCTATTATTAGCATCAGACCCCGACAACAGGAATATTCCGCTCATTAAATCACCGTTGAGCAAAGTGTTTAGGTTTTATCATTAAGAAAAAAGAGAAAGTTGGGGTTTTTTTTCGTGTTACGAATAGTTCTCAGGAGATATGTGCTGCCATTTAAAGCCAAAGCTAACAGGGTCCTCAGAAATCACCCTGTTTCATGTTTCCAGCTTCAAAACCAAAGGAATGCAGGCCTGGAAGGGGCTTGCTGGATCATCAAGTCCACTTCTCATAGAACCACACAGTACAATTCCTAGAAGCTTGGCTCATGTTTGGTTTCTCCATATCCATCGGTGTCACAGATGGAGAAATATACTTCACTTGTAAAAGAGAAGCAAAAACACTCATACAAACCAGCGAGTTCACAAAATTCAACAGTAAATCCAACAGTGGTTTAGCAAGGTTTGATCACAAGGTATTGATCACTCAGTTATTTAGTGCACAGAGGATGGAGTCAAAGGCATTGGGGAGACCCTCCCGTTGAGTCACAAGGTTTGGAGAGCATCCCCCTTTGCTTCCTAAGCTCCTGTTCAGACTAGGAGTGGTGGATCCAATCCTGGTCCCAGACTCGGTCAACTTTAAGTCTAATGAATTGTACATGGACAATCCACCCGAGAGTGAAGCAGAATTCCTGCGTGCCTACTTGCACACTGGAGAGGGTAATTAAAGACAATGTTCATCTCTGTGGGGTGGTGAATACCGTGACCTCAGCTCAGCAAAGTCAACGCATTGATTTCACATGACAGCCAAGCCACCTGTAAGGGCTTTTTCATAACAATACAGAGCCCTCTCTCTAACAGCAGCCCTCAGGTGTCAGCTCAGAGAGGCAAGAAAAGGTTCACACCCTCCTGGTTTTGAGAATGCACCTTTTATTATCGGGATGGCAAATAGGTGGAAAAAGAAACCAGCACTTCAGACTAAACGCAGTGCCAGGTTTGCATCCAGTTGCTGTTCGGAGGAGCAATCCTGCTTCCAAGTTATTAATAGCAGCATAGTTTAATAATAATAAAAATAATAGTAATAAAGACAGACATCTGGATGAAATCAGCAGAGGGGAGCAGAACCACATGTGTGCAGGGAACCCAGGCATGTCCCAGGCTCGCTGACTCACATATTTTGGTACAGAAAAGCCAGAGGATTTCATTGAGATGGGAGGAGGAAGCCAGCCAGAAAGCACGTGAAACCTGGAGCTCTGCTACTTTTAAACTAAACATCAGTACATTTCTGCTTATCTCTTTACCCCTGCAAAGACAGCTTTTGCTGAATATCCAAATGTTAATGGAACAAGCCCACAGGGAAGGCAGCCAAGCCAAGCATCCCTGCCCAGAACTAGCTTTTCTCCTTGATTGCTCCCTTTTTTCATTTATTCCAACGTTTCCCAGCCTGTCTCTTTCTCCTTATTATGCACAGAGATCATCCTGACATCCTCCTAACTCATCTTGACTTGTACAACGGGCTCCCCCAGCCCCAGGTGCCTCCAAATGCATGTGGTTTGCAGCCATTAGGCAGGGCAGATAACTATTGCTTCTTACATACCCATCCCAGTATGGATATTCCGTGGCAGGAAAAGGGAGCTGCCAGCACTGGCCTACCCTTAAAGGGGGAGGATGAGCCAAACCGGGTAGCTCCATCACTGCTGGCAACACGAGCTTTCTCAGCTGTGCACGAGTCAAGACATCCTTGGACACAAGGGTGACAAAGATACCACCACAAGTTCAGCTAACAACCAAACAGAATTTTGAATTTGTCCAGTTTCATACAGCTTTGTGGAAGGATCTGAGAGAACCCAGTGGCCTTCTGAGGTGGGGCACTGGCCACTGTTTTTAACAAGTCCAAAAACAATGTCATGGTAAAGTCTTTCCTGTGCTTGCTCAGCAGAGTGAGAGGGAGCGATTGTGAGCTTTGCACAGCTCACAGTCAAGAAAAGTCAAGATCAGTTGGACCAGAAAGAAGGAACCAAAGCTGTGGAGATGAGGACTTTCTGATAGGAGAGGCCTATCTGCGCTCCACAGACTGCCTAAGCTCTCATATGTAAAGATAAAAATTACCACCAAATTTATTATCTGATATCCAACTACCAAATTAAAGTGTTTTTCAAGACTCCAGAGTTGCCCTAACTAAATCTGAGCATCAACTTTATCCAGGGTGTGTCACAAAGGAAACTTCTAGAAACCAAGGTAGAACATCCCAGTCAACTGCCTCCCTCCCTCAGCTCTCACTACAGGGACAAAGTTATCTCCAGTAGCCACAGGATGGAGGAAAAATTGTGGCTGCTGATCCAAGGGAAGTCAAAAGAATTTGGCTGCCCAGGGACGCATCTGAATCACCATCCCTTGAGGGATTTAAAAGACAGGATGATGTGGTGCTGAGGGACACGGGTTCATGGTGGCTTTGTCAGTGTTGGGTTGACGGTTGGACTCAATGATCTGAAAGGTCCCTTCCAACCTGGGCAATTCTATGGTTCCCCCCCAGACAGAAGCAAGAATACACAAGGCACCACGTAAGAACAATTCAGGAGAGTAAATAAAGACTTATCAAAGTGTAAGAATCCCTTCGTGAGTTCAGAGGCTCCACAGACCCTCATGATCCAGGTCCAAGAGTAAGGGTTCAGGAGCAGTAAAGCCATCAGGGACTGTTCTGTTCCTCACACTCCACCGAC
This sequence comes from Thinocorus orbignyianus, assembly GCA_013400375.1. NCBI lineage: Eukaryota > Metazoa > Chordata > Aves > Ciconiiformes > Thinocoridae > Thinocorus > Thinocorus orbignyianus. The sequence goes on along the minus strand of VXBW01003305.1, from coordinate 2,864 downwards.
ATCCTGGTCAGAGGGCTTTCTCCACCAACTCCTACATCTAGGCAGACAAAAATCTAGTTGGGAGGATGCAGTTTTGAGAAGAGACATCCTCTCTCAGGAGCACTGGAGAGCTGACCATTATCCTACATGACGTGATCCAGCAGTTGATCGCCACATCATGGGAAAGCTCCAGACTGACTCCAGCGTCGACGCGCGAGGGAAAATAAAGATTTATGGTGCCGCAGACAAGGCGTGATTACAGCTTGTCTCGATAGTTACCTGGGGACTAATGACCTTATGCAGATGAAATGGTGAGACTATTAAAGCTGATTTACTGAAAACGCTCAAGGAGTCCACTGACAGCTGGACAGACAGGGACGTTGCTGGAATTTGCTGGTCGGAGCAGTGTCTGTCAGCACACTGCCAGGGAAATAACGCTGCCGGAATGGGGTCTGCCGCACACGGTGCTCGCAGAGCCTCCTGGAGCAACGCAATGAACGATTTGTAAGGGTGAGAACAAGGAAATCCCTGTTCCTTCACTTAACATTAAGTGTCTCCTTGCTTCTATACACTTTTGCAAACTCCTCTGTCATGTAAATGCAGAGCCTAAGAAGTAGCATTATTAGTATGGAATAAAAAGAGTAAGAAGAGGAAATAACAGGAGGCTGCACAAGAACAAATCTGACAGCACACAGGAAGGGGGACATCACGGAACTGGATTTTTCCTGGGGCAGATACTCCCTGTGAACTTCCAGTGGGTAAGAGAAACAAAAATTGCAGATCTAGATGGAGTTCTGATCGCAGAGCACAGTCCCTCAACCTCTTCTCTTCCAGCCTCTGCAGTAACTTCTTCTCAAATAAAGAATAAATCTTTTCCCTAAATAGAAGCAATACGGAAAACTGATCCCATTCAGGGCCCGAAAAGTCAATACATCTCTACTACAAATGGGACTAGAAAAGGAAGGGAGAACTCTTTGAGGAAACAGCATTAAGATATGAGAACTCATACATTTTTTACAAGATGTCTCTAGTGTATGACAGCAGTGCTCAGCTGACAAAAAAAAAAAAGCCAACATTTTTAAAAATTCAAGAATGAAAGGACACTGCAAACAGAAGCTGCTTAAATGGTCACATATGAGTGGGCGGGGGAAAAAATATGTAACTTTTTCTTTCCCCCTCATTATAAATCTCGACCATTTTTCTAGGACAGAGCTGTTTGGCCAGGGGGGACTAACTTTCTGAGTATCAGCCAAAAGAACTTGCTTTTAAACTCTGCAAAGGATCAGGAGTTGAAAGAGGCTGCCACCCCTTGGAGGCACGATCAGAATGAAAAACTGCCTTCGTAGCTGGAGAGATGGACCCGACCAACACAAAATGCTGGAAGTTTGAGTACAAAGGATTACCATCACAAGGAGAAATCAGGCGTGGAAACAGGAGAGAGAATGATTAGCTCCGCACTGACTGGCCAGCCTAAAGTGATCAAGTCATAAACTCAACGGGTTGACAGCGTGATGCCATCGCGAGCAAGACGAGTTACTTTCTAAGATGTATTATCACAGGCGTTGTGTGTACGTAAGGCAAGAGCAATGATTTCACTCTCCTGGAATACTGCCTTCAATCTGGGGCAGCACAATTAAAGGGAGATGTAGAGAACTGGAAAAAATCCAACGGGCGGTAATAAGAATGATCGAGGTGTAGAAAATACAGCCCAGGAAAAATAGATGAAGGAAGTAGATTTGTTTAGTCTACGTAAGAGAAGACTAAGGAGAGATGTAATAGCAATCTTCTCACATTTAAAAGGTCAGGAAGATGATGATGATCGATTGCTCTCCATGTTCACAAAGAGCGAGAGAAGAAAAATCAATTCTAGTCAAGGCGAGGTAGGTTAAAAGGGGATATTGAGAAAGCTTTCTGACTATCAGCACAGTTCAACATTGCAGCAGGTTACCTAGGGAGGTTGTGGGGATTTTTTTCACTAAGAAATCAAGCGTTGTGCAGAAATAATCCTCCTGCCTAAGTGCAGAGTGATGGAGGAGATCCCTGCAGGCCCATTCCAGCACTTACAGGATGAATGTATGTTTTTTCTCATTAACATTAGCTTTGGGGGAAAAAAACCTCAACGTCGCTGGCTTCTATAGCTTTAGAGGTGCTAAATTAACCTTAACAAGGGACATAATTCCATCCTTGGGTCACCTATAGCTTTGTTGCCAAGCGCAAATCAAATCAGTTTGTGTTTTGCAGAAGAAAACTGATAAATACCTAAAATACACACAAATGGAGCATTCAGACCTGTTGGTCATCCCTAGATCTTCCAGTTTCTTGCCCAGCCCTGGAGATACTCCAAAGCACCCTAAAAAGTTTTTAAGTCTCCACTGCACTCCCGAAATCTGCCCTTTTATATTTGCTTTGTCACTATAAAAACACCGCACCCTCTAGGGAAGAAAAACAAATTGCAAATAAATTCACAGATGAAACTGAATGGAGAGGTGTTACCAGTAGTAGGGGAGACATAGAAAACTTAAGTGGATTTAGAGAGATTTTCAAACACGCTCTGAGCATACCAGAACAAGCAAAGAGCCAGAATGGGGGGAAAGCAAGCAAATTAATTTGGGGAAAATAATCTGTAACGAAAGGTCTGCTCTAGGAGAGCAGGGGAAACAGAGCACGTGCTGTGATTGCAAGAAAAATCACAACTTTTCTATTCCATACCAGGTGACGGAGAGCTCCATCCCCTTGCATAGGGGATATCTGTTTGGATATTTGTCTCGGGCATTCACGTGGCAGAAGATACTGGGTTTTTTTTCCACCCTGGTACACCTCATGGGTCCACTTCCACCCCTAAACCCATCCTCACTCCCAGGACAGAACCACCAGGGAGGTTTGCT
>VXBW01003303.1:1140455-1152442 GCA_013400375.1 Thinocorus orbignyianus | reverse complement strand
TGCAACTATAAGAGCTTGTATTTACCTACAGATTTTCCCAGAGTTTTATTCTCTCAGAGAAAATGTCTTCTGCAGACATTCAATCAGGGAAAAAAAAAACAATTTACTTTGACTTATTGAGTCCATCACAACCAACATGTGCATCTTGAGGAAGTACAATCTATAAAGCAAAATTTTAGAAAGACGTTTGTTGAATATATTTGAATAAACAATTCATTGGGGAAAACTATGGTCTGCTTACAAATTATACAAGCAGAAAAAGAGATATAATTATCTAATAAATAATTTGCAAAAAATTATTCCTTCTTCTTTATTACAATCTAAGATTTCCTTTAGAATTATTTTTGTTAACTCATTTCCACATAATTACTAGTACCATCATGGTACACGCTATATTGATTTTATAAGTGGTCTTAAAATACATTTGTGATATATATCTTGCATGTGATAGAGTTTATTATTAAAATATTTTCCATCTAAATAAACAAGTTAACGCTATGGTTCTTTGTTGACAATTTTTTCTATTCATATATACTCATTTATCATTAAATGCTCAGTTTTAGTACACGCTGAATGTACCTGTGTTCTTTTTTGTTTTTTTTTTTCCCAAAAACTCAGTTGTTGTCATACATTTTAACCCTGAACCAGTTAGTGGAGTATAATACCAGTGTTACAGTCTAAAAATAAAATACTTCACATTAAAGCAAAGGATAAAGAATTGGGGAAAGAACTTTGTCTGTAGTCACAGATCTTTCACAGTAAATGACAAATCAGAGTGTAAAATTTTGGGTTGGCCACTAGCAGAGTAGACAGCTGGTACAAAATATTCCCATAACAGTATCAGTACAACTTCTGTCATCAAATTCCAACAGGCCAAATAGGTTGGATTCTGGCAAAATGATGCCTCATTTTCACTAATATAAAAAAGCGTTGTTCAAAAAAATAAAAAATTATTTTGATATTTTTTTAATGATTTCTAGGTGGGCTATTCCACTTTCAGAACTATGTTTGTTTGGTTTTTTTCTTCCTTTCTTTTTCTTTTTCCAGGTTATGTCATCATAATGACATTTCTCATTGTGTTTGTGATTTTTCATTAATAAGAAGGGTCCTTGAGATTATCTTGTCTTGGTGGAAACTGAAATACAATCCATTATAAAGAGATAATAAACTGGCTACACAAATCTGTTTCCCTACGTAATAAGTATTTCCCATTTGTGCTGTATAGATGACATATTGCCCTCCTAATTCAAACCCTGGAAATGTTTAGTGACCTGACTTACCTGCTGCAGAATGTAGTAGTGGAAAGTTTCAAAATATATTTATATTGTCTGAGTAATCTGGAAAGCTTAATTAAAGAAAATCCGTCAAGCTCACTTCACTTCTCAAAAAGTGATTAAACACACTTCCCACTCACATAATTATGCTACTCAGTCCTTATAACTGATTAAATCCCTTTCCTAAAATAATTTCTAGATAGGAATTACTATGCTTTCAAAAAGAGGAGAAGAGAGGAGAAGAGAGGAGAAGAGAGGAGAAGAGAGGAGAAGAGAAGAGAAGAGAAGAGAAGAGAAGAGAAGAGAAGAGAAGAGAAGAGAAGAGAAGAGAAGAGAAGAGAAGAGAAGAGAAGAGAAGAGAAGAGAAGAAGATTCTAAATGCCAATTATTTGTCATTTTTTATGTTAATTATTCATGGTTTGCCGCAGGTTGACTCTGTGTCCTGACAGAGAAAATGGTTTTAGGCAAGGACAGTTTTTTCTACTCATATTTGTTACATGATCATGGATTAATGATACTGCATAAACATCGTCTCACAGAGAAAGATGATGCTGTGATATATCCAAGTGAAAAGAAGCAACTTCCACAGACAATAAGATCCTACAGTGAAGAGTGCTTGTCTACAATACAAAGCAACAATATGTGGCAAGTAGGTGATTATTTATTAGAAATAAGAGAAAATGTGAACCTCCATGTTTGTCCAACTCATAGATGTCTCCTAATGTGGCTCAAGAGGTTCCTCTTCATTAAATCTCTATAAATCTAAGGAAACAAGCCCTGATTATGAAAATGAGATTGTATTTTTCTCTATTCTCTACTTCTAAAAGTTTCTGGATCTCTTTTATATTCTACTGACTTGTGGAATGTTGCTGTGGCCTACTCAAAATCTGTCAGAGTATATAATAAAACCAAAACATTTGCTCATCTGAACTCAGTACTGTGCTATTTGAGACTGAGTTTTGTTTTCCTTTCTGTTTGTGCTGAAAAGCTAAGTAGACAAGTAGAGCAAAGAATTACTTCCTGTTCTCTTTAGAATTTAGATTTTAGTTTGAAGGTGAAGTAATTTCCAGTTACCATTTTTCAGGGGAGTCTTATGGTACTCCACCCAATCAGATAAAGGCTAGTCTTAGTGGTTACTTTTTTAACAAGGCATTTTTTTTTTTTAATAAAGATCCCTGATGCATTATGACTTAATTTAATGCAAACAGATCCGGAAGCTAAGTTTTTAACAAGGATTGAAATACTGAGTGCAGTTCTCATTTTCGAAAATGTAGTTTTGTGTCAAAAACAAGCTTTCTTTCCAGTGTACGGAAATCTATATTAATCATTAGGTAACCATATTCTTGTCCTTGCTTTTCTTTATTAGGGTGTCTCCAATTAATTGTCTGTCAAAACAGAGTCAAATAAAATCCTTACTTAATTAGATTTAACTTATTTTTGTTACTGTATATACTTACTTTTAGATCTGATTCCCTAAAACAGGAAGAGGAAGAACAACAATAAAAAGAAAAAGTTGATGCAATCAAGAAACATTTGAAAAGAAGCATAGAAGTAAGTAAATACTAAACCACACTTTGAGATTTTTTCAAGTGCTCTTTACTGTAGCCAGAAAACTCATAGAAGATTGTGTTTCCACCCCAGGACTGGTGATCCACCAGTAAGTTGTCAGCTTTGCTATGCAGGACTGCTATTAACTGGATCGTGTATGCTATGATCTTGACTTTGTATCACATTGAAGTAAAGAGATTAGGAAAAAATGTGGGTCACATTTGACAGATGCTGCCTGCATTTTCATGAATTTTAATGACACTGCTGTAAAACANAAAAAAAAGGGTAGAGCACCTTATAATTTTTAAAAAAAAAAAAAAAAAAAAAAAAGTGGAAACAAAATTTGAGAGGCTTATGGACAAAAAATGAATTACAAGCATCTTTGAAAATCTTGGGGTCACACAGTCCCTTTTTTCCTGCTGGGATTTGTTATGGGGGTTTTTTTGAAGTATTTATCGAGGGGGGGTTATTTTTATTATTTTTTTTTATTTGATCTTTGAAGTATTTGAGGTCAACTGTTCATCTGCTTTCTGATTTACTTTAAAGGTGGACTGGATCCTATCTGTAATACTGTCACATGTTTGAATTGCTTGCATAAGCATATGGAAATTCTCAAGGTGCTAGATGACAGTTCCCGAATTAGCTTGTCACTTTCCCTCTCCTTGTTTCAGTTGTTTTCATGTCTATACAAGGGGGCTGAGAAATATATATCTGCCTGGATTAAGCCACCAGTTATGACAGTGTGTTGTTTGTGTGTATTTGTACATGTGTGTACACACCTAGCTGGAATTAGTGCCTGAAATTAGCAGGAAATTTTACTTTTGCAACATAAAAGTATTCTCTTCATAGATACAGTGAGTCCCTCAGCTAGAGGATGGGCACATTATTGTTGTCTGAAATTGCAGATACTGAAATAAGGGTTGTCTGGGACACACTGTGTAACACAGGGTACTGGCAGAATGAAAGCTGGACAACAGGAGGAGTGAAGAGTAGGCAGAAAAACGGGATGAGGTATGAGACTCCTTATTGTTTTTGATTCTTCCACATCTGGGCTTCAGTCCCTCTTCTCCTCCCTTGCTCATTGTTAAGTGCTGAAGGGATTAGAGAGGCATAGAAACCGGTCACAGATACTGGATGCAGTAATGTGGCCAGAGAGTCATAATTGCAGTTGCAGTCTTTAGTTGAAGTTGGCAACAGTAATGACATTTTCCCAGGCTTGCTTTTCTCTGACTCATTGAGATTGGTGTTGCTAACTAGCAATAGCACAATTTCAAAGTAGAGAAAAGGGAAAAGTCTAGTGGTCTAATGGTTATAGCATACTTCTGAAAGTGCAGAGAGGAGAGTTTCAGTTCTCGTAAGAAGGAGTCCTCATTTTCTAAAAAAGCAGACTATGCTAGGGAGAGGACAAATGCCAAAAGATATTTGAAAGGAATGACATATTTCATAAATGCTAGCAGCTAGTGGATGTGCATTTGGTTTTCTAATGCTCTCAAGTTTGGCAAGATTCTCTTGCTATCAGAATCACATCTAAGAAACTTAAAAATATACCTCTCTGATTTGAAATACTGTCAAGAATTAGTGACCTTGGTCATTCATCCTCTTAGTCATTGATCCCTGCCAAAGCAACTCTTGCTGACAGATTATTTTTTTTTTTGGCCTGTGTAAATGACAACACCTCACCTGAAATCCAGGCGAACATGCTATTTTATTAACCATGTTCCTGAGTGTCAAGAGTTTCATTAAAGTCTTGAAATCCTGTTCTACAGACAGAAAGTTAAACTTTTAGAAGGAACAAATCAACATTATAGCTGTTCACAAATTAGTTTTGCTGCATTATGTCTGATAAAGCATATTGCTCAGCAGCATGTCTTGAAAGGTATTACACATTTATCTTTAAGCTGTTTAAAAACATCAGCTTTCTTTCCGCTCTCCTTTCTGTCTTTTGCTGTACTTTTCCAAATATCTTTGCAGTTTTCTTTGCTATCTCAGTGCACACCAATGCAACATCAATTTGATGTTATTATCAAAGTCTTGGAAATAAAAGCTGCAGCAAGCTCTTAACTGGAGATTTGACCTCTGACAAATAAGCTTGTGTCAGTGCATCTAAAAAAACCTGATTCCATACCTCTGTTTTCTTCCCAATAGGGTCTTGGTAGGAATGCAATTAAAAAAAAAGAAAATCTATCTGTGCTTTGCTGTCTGATTTCTGAAGAATGACACTGAGCTGCCAGGGCGTGAATATGTGGTACTGTAAATACAGAGAAGCCCTTGTGAATTCCACTTTCTTCACTGGTCTGTAAATGAGTCTGATTTATTAATGCCTTAGAATGAGAGGGAGGAAAGGCTGAGAGAAAGGGCAGCAGACTTTTTTAGCTGACTTTGAAAATTCAAAGTATGTTGTCTATTGTTTCAAAAGTACGCCATAGAAAAAGGACATATGCCCACCAGGGATCACTTATTTTCTGATTTTCAGAAGGGCTGAACATCCATCACTAGGTAAAAGCCTTAGGATTTGCAGAATGTATGACAATCAAACCTTTTCAGTATGTTTTTTTCTTCCAAATGTAAGATTCGGAACACAAGAGTGAAAAATGTTGGTCTGAAATTGATTTCGAGTTTGATGCATTAGGCCGTTTGTAAGATTCCCAAACCTGTGAAGTATTTTTGGTGTCAATGCAGCAAATACTCTCATATCCATATCATATAACTTTTACCTTTTCATTACTCCTACTGAGGTCACTGATACTGCTTGCCTTGAGAAACTTACACAAATGTTCAATTTTCTGTAGAACGATGACTTTTGATTGCACAAGAGTTAATTCTACACTCATCTACTAGTTTCAGTGAAGAAAACCAAAACCATCAGCAAGTTATACTAACTATATAGCTGAGTTTCCTAATAATGCAATTTTAAAATAACCATTTATCATTTTAAAAATATATAAATAAAGAAATTAAACAAAAAAATAATGAAGAAAACACCCTCACAAGACTATTTTTAACAGATACAGCTAATGACCTGTAACTCACTCTTGGGGCTGCTCCTGATTTAAGTCCATGGGCATCTCTGGGTCCAGAATCGAGGCTTTGCAGGCTGGGCCCATTGTTGAAAGCAAAGTAACATTCTTACTCAGCATAATTATTGCTTTTCAAAAGGATAATTATTTTGCTACATTTAGCGTTGTATAAATCCGAAAGAAAATGTACAATATTGCCCATGTTGTTTCTTTTTAATCCCAACTTGTTTAACTGCTTCCTTTATTTTTTATTTTAGATTGCAGTATGCTTGTGCAGTGCTTCTTAAGTTTTATTGAGTATGTTGGCACAGATACTTCAGAATGAAGTAACTGTATAAGACTGAAGTCCTCCCTGAATGTTGCAGCTTGCCAAATGAGAAGTCTCATGGGTCTAAATAACTTTTGCGTCCTCCCAACCTTTGAACAAGCTGAATAATGATCTATTATATTTCAGACAAATTTTCCATAGTGTGCCCTGGGAACTGTATAATGGCCCAGAATTTGCATGCTAGTGTCCCTTGCCATACAGCTCCTTTCTCAGCACACCCCTGGAGCAGACTTTGGTGCACCACCTATGTGTCAGTGCAGTCCTCGATGCAGTCATGTTTCTGCTGCAGCAGTGGGTACTAGAAGGGGTAGGAAGAGAAAATTAAGGTCTTGACAGCCTCTACTACCTTGAGAGATGTGAGAGAGGACTGCTCGGATAAAGGCCTGGCTGATCTCACCACTATTTCCCACATGTCCTACCTGGGGCCTCCCATCTCACCTGGAGCAAAGATGTAAGATTCCCTTCCTCCTCCTCAAACCCTCCAGCTGGCATAAAAGGGATCATATGGTGTTTATCCTCTATACACACTCCAAACAGTTTGGGTTTTTTTCATGTTTTTAATGTTCCTTTAACTAGGCATTTCCACAATCCTAACTCTTATGACAGAAAGTGTTTACCAGGCAGGTAGAACGATGAAAATTTTCCTAAGTTCAGCAAAGGTTAAGTTCAGATTTTTTATTTTTATGGGTTAGATATCGTGCAACAGTTGGTTTAAATTAAAGAGCTAATCAAACAAGTAGATTATGCTAGGACAAAGTTGATTGTTGTGTCTTTTTTCCACTGAAAGCACAGTGTCTCTGAAGTTTGTAAACGTGCCAGACCTTGCCACTAACATCTGAATGCTTATTGAAGGTGACATCTGGATATTTGCAATAAAATGACCAGGTCAATAACATCAAACTATATCAACTTTTTGTGCTTCGATAGCAAAGAGCATTGACACCAAATTAGTAGAACTGAACCTTCCAATAGTCTAAAAACTGAGATCTTGTGATTATGCATACATTTGTCACAAACCAAGCAAAATTCTATGTGTTATAGAAAACAAACTTAGATTATCCTTCAACTTAGACAGGAAAATATATACAGATAAGAACTGTATTTTATTCTCTTTGTGCATACCCAAAATACCTATAAAGAATAATATATATATATAAGAATATATAAAGAATGATGACAACTCTGTCAGTAATAGAAGGCTGTACCTGTTATTGTAACATAGGTAATGTTTTAGAATTTTTTTATTTTATTTTAAATTTAATTATTTTAATTTGTATAGAGGGTTTCCCATCACAATGAGAAACTCCAGACACAGAAATGTAGGGAATCACCTTGGAATTTCCCCCTTCTCCCTCTTTGTACACTGATTCTTTACTTTACTTTCCAAAGAATCACAACCTTAGTCAAATCTTCTGATAATGGTTACTGAAACTCAGTAATTTATAGGGCAATCTCTGGGAAAGTTATGACTTTCAAACTTGCAAATGCAGGTGATCAAGGGATCTCTCAGAACCTGTAGCTGGACCCTATATCTGGATCAGTGAATGTGAGACCTCATCTAGTTCCTGAATACAAGAGCAAACACAGTCACATCTTTTCTCACAGATAGTCAGCGTTGCACAGGTGTAGTTTCTTTGGGAGGAAAACCTGCCATCAGGAGCTGGAAGTGACCGTGATAAACTCTGACCAGTTGGGTGGCCGGAAGACACACCATAGAGTATTTCTCTAGTGTCTGTCCCCTTAGCTGGGACATCAGCATAGAGCAAAGAGGCAACTATTCCTATAGCTGTGACACCTGTGTAATTGGGATCCTTTAATACATACCTTTGTGCTGTATCAGGGAGCTGGAAGCCATCTGAATAAAGAAAGTCTACAAAATTGTTTTATAGAGGCATATAGTGCATAATTAATCCCCTCCAGTAATAGGAGTATTAGACAAATTTATTGAAGGATGATTAGCAGTGTGTTGGCAGGACTTTTAATTAAATAGTAATACTAAATAACTTGCAGTCATATTTTCTCCTTCATCTGTAGTGCATATTTCCCTCTGGGTCAGAGACTGTCCTCTGTGCTTGTAGAGTGCCTACACAATGAGATGCCATTGCAGCGAGTTCTCTAGACATGTATCTTCCCTTTTTGTAATCAACTGTGTGAGCTCAAAGTAGATTTTTTTATGCTCACAGACTTCTGAAAGTAGATGAAGGAAAGTAGTAATCAGACTGGAGCTATCAATTAAAAGTTTCATGCTCCATGCCATTACTCATTATTACTCACTTTTCTCCCTGATAAAGTTGTAAAAATTTAAAATAAATATTTAATCTTGGGTTCTGTAAATAGAAATACAATGCATGTACAAATTAATTTTTGTTAAATTAGGCACAAATTGCTCTACTGGATTGCCAGTATTGTGTCTGACAGTATCTGGTTACAGGAGGATGCAAGAAACCCTTTAGTAAACATCTTTGGAACAATCTGTGCACATTAAATCAGTTCCTCATACCTAGCAGTCAGCGAGTTAAAGCCAGCAGCATGATGTGCAAAATTAATTTTGTTATTTGGGATACGATCACACATAATAAGATGTTCTAAGCCTAATGTCAATTGTCTTTAACTGTTTCATTTTCAACATTCCGATTTATTGAATGCCATTTCAAGGTTGCTTCAGGACATGCTTTTTTATTGTGTTGCTGACTGGCTCCTGTTAGGCCTTAAATCTGAGTCACAGTTCAGGAAAGACAGACAAATGCCTGTCTTGCCCTTCCCTGGAGATATTCAAGGTGAGGCTCAATGAGGGCCTGGGCAACCTGGTCTAGTTGAGGGTGTCCCTGCAACTGCGGGGAGGTCAGACTAGATGACCTTTGGAGGTCCAGCCTCAATGATTCTATGATTCCCATGAATATTTGTTAAGCTGCACCTAGCCTGTGTGTCTTAAGCAGGGTCCCCGTTTTTTCCCCTTCATCGTGTTCACCTTTATGATGAACATGAGGTGGTGAAATAAGCCACTGTACCTTTTGGCATTGGTAGCGTAGGTACAAGGGATTGGAATGTGTGGCTCACTTGAGACTGATCTAGAAATCATGATGGTGTATAAATTGCTACTATATCCAAAGGAAATAATGAATAAAAAAAAAAAAAATCAAACAAAAACAACAGAAAAATTTGTTGTGACTTTCACCAACTTGTATAAGTTATTCCAGAAAGTGAATGAAAATCTTTGGTATAAATCAATACTGTTGTTAAATGTTGCCCTTTGTGGGGCTCATGTTGTAAAATCAGGTTTGCTGGAATCAAATCTATAAGCTCAAAAGACCAGATTCAATATGGAGGTAACAGAAAAGCCTACAGTAAAATGAAAATCTGAAGGGAAGGTTAATCAGAAGTTCATTGGACTCAGCACAGGTCAGTGCTCTGGGGAGCCATTTGAAGAGGTAAATCTTTCTCCAGTGCTATTCATGCACACGGAGAATGCTAGGAAAACAGAAATTTCAGAAGACTCTTTCTGACCAGCAAATGAAAAAGATAGTACTTTGACCCAGTCAATCAAATATGTAGGTAACATGAGAAGAAGATCCCAAATCAAATGAAGAGAGTTTTAGAGGGTGTTAAATTTGGTTCAACGTGTCACAGCAGCCAGAATTCACTAAAGGAAACACAACTGAGAGGGGCACTAGAGGTAAGGGAGTCAAGAAATGAATGGTGTAGTAGAAGTGCCTGAAATTCAGAGATCTACCAAGAACATTGTCCGCGTTGTCTTCCAAGAGTATGATTTACAATATCTACGGTTAACATATGCACTCAGCCATATTTTGAGTTGGAATAAATAATCCAGTGTGATATTGTGTGCAGGCTGTACATCTTTTCAGCAGGTTTTATCAGCTCAGAGATGATGTGATAAGTGCTGTGGTAATGCCTCTCTTTCTTTTGTTTTTCACTCACTTCTGCAGCACGAAGTAGAAACACACACTTTGGAAGGTATTTGCACTTGTGTTTGTGAGCTACAGGTTGTTCTGAAGTGGTGTGAAATGAGCAAAACGCTAGGAAAATATCAGCAGTATAACATCAAGGAGCAAAGTGATTATATTCAATTAACATTCTTTGGCAGTTCTTGGTGCCTTTCTGTCTGTCTTGAGAGACTGATCCAGCTTAATGGCCAGGGGGAAAATACACAGCAGGAGATTTGAGGGGAGGAGGGATTTAGAAAAAAAAAAAAAGTAATGAAGTAGAATTGAAGTAATGACATTGATTTGCCTCACACAGATAAGAAGGACATAGAGGGCTGGTGAATATTTACTATTGAGCATTACTGTGGACAAAAGGATAAAATAAAAGGAAAAGGATGCGATTCTAGAACTATAGAACTGTAGACACATTAAAGGAAGTGGCAATAAATTGAAAAGCATGGATGGTTTTCTCCCAGAAGTTTCACTATACGCAACAAAGATGTTGCAGCTGTTACAAACGGCCTAGAGCAAATTGAAGCTTCCATGAAGGAATAAGGAATCTCTCCAACACCAGACTGTTCAAGTTGCACGTGTCCTCACAGGATGCAGCAGAGGCATGAAGGCCAACATCAAAAGTTAAATACTAAATCATCAATGAGAAGGAAGCTTATTTATCTACCTATCAAGTGAAGTCCTGTGAGGTTTGTAAGCATAATAGAAGACTGCAGTTGTAGACATAGGCCACGATGACGTGATATGATAGAATAGCCTCTCATTGATCTAATGTGTTCTTATTTTGAATGTAAGTATTGATTCTTCGTTGTTCCTCCTTTTCATGCTTTAGACTAAGCTTTCTTCTCAAAAGTATTAGTGTTTAGAGTGGGAGGGAATGCTGTGATCATCCAGTATAGTCTTTCTGGTGTAGGTTAGAGAATTCTTCTTTCCAGTGAAAGATGAGAAGATGTATCCTTTGGTTTCTGTATGAAAAAATGTGTGAGCATACCTCCTGTTTTATTGGATGATATTAATGTAGGTGATCATACCCTTTAGGCAAATTTCCTCACTAATGAAGCAGTTCTGTGGTTTAGCTGAGTCTCTCTGTTAACACAAAACAAGATGTATAGAGCAAGAGTAGAGGTTTGGTGTAAGAATCACATTTTCTAACACCAAAGCAAAGAATTTAACAATAGCGTACATCAAAGAACCAGCAGTTCTCCCCAATAAAAATGCTAAATACTGTGTATATTCATCTGGGCTTATTTCTTTGGTTACAGACAGAGAATAAAGAGTAATCACTGAAGGTTAAAAGGCAAACAAGGAAGAAAGGAGATTATCTTGCCTTTAGAAGTTCCCGAATTTTTGAACTGTTTTAAAGTTACAGGATCTAATTAGTATCATTCATACTTCATATAATCCTTTGTAACTTCTTCAAAAGATGCTGCATTCGTTGGATTTCCATGCCTTTGAGAAATGTCTGGCTGTTCTGGGAAATAAAAAAAAAAAGCTCCTGTTTATATGAAAAAGGGAATATAAAAAGCAGGGAAGAGTATCATGAACCAGCTTGAAGTCTGATGATGATGATAAAATCAGAAATAAAGTTGAACTAATAAAGTGAAATAGAAAGGCAGTTGGAGAAGCAATCAGAAACAAATGAATATTAGCTCTTTGTAGCTCTGTGTACAGCAAATCCTCCAAAATAAGAACTGTGATATGACCATTTATAAAATTCTGCATTAGATCTATTGTCTTCTTGACCCATCCCAAAAGCTGTTTTATTTCTTTTCTGAATGGTTTAAAGGCACTGTTTTCAAACATAGGCAAATGTGCCAACATAAAAACTTCTGGTGACTTATGAAATTAATGTTTTGGGTTTCTTTTT
>VXBW01003303.1:1115554-1140433 GCA_013400375.1 Thinocorus orbignyianus | reverse complement strand
TTTTTTTTTTTTTTAATGCAGTGCTGTTTCAGAAAGGATTTTACTATCCTGCCACTGTAAAATCATTTTGTTTTATCTCAGACTGGAGTGTGGTCTGCTTTCATTTAGTTCAATGGCTGATGCTGATAGCATTATATTTAAAAACATAGTGCTAAAAACGAAGTCTTTATCGCATGTATGGCTGTGCATAAATGAATACTTCTGATTCCGGAATGAAGAATGACTACAACAATAAGAATTCTACATGTAGAATAAAATAGTTTATTACGTCCAAAAATTAAGTTTCCTAGAAGTTTTTAACTTAAGCATCTATCTCCCTGTTGGAAATGACATTTTAAGAGAATTCAGAATTGTTCCAAGCTTCCAAGCCTGCATAGAGAGATCCAGCTCTTCATAAAAAAATCTGTTAGATGATCTGCAACATATTCAGCAGATAAACATGAAATGTTTGTTCTCATCGTTGATCTTCCTGACTGGCAGATGATATGTAAACAGAATTATTTCAGTCTGATGGCTTATTATATATTTACACAAGGATGATCAAGAGGAAAACTCCCTTTAATTAGATGGTGGGACCCTGGGGGGTCTCCTGCACGCTTGATTTCCCCTCAGAGCAAGTCATTTAAATCCTATGAATCCTTGAAGCTCAGTACTTGTTGGGCTTTGACAAGTGTCTGTCCCCCACAGAGGCTAAAACAAATGCAGGTTGAATGTATTTTTTCCCCAAACTGTGAGTGCTGTGCAGCTTTGTACCTGTATTTCTAACTTCTTTTTCTAAATTTTAGGACTTGTAGATGAGACGAATATAATAAATAGCTAAGGTGAGGTAAAATCAGTGAAAACCAGAACTTTGATAGCAATTATACCAATGTATTGATGTGATTTTTTTACCATGCCTTTAAATAGCTGCATAAAAAGAAATTAGGCATTCAAGAGCTCTGGGCCACAGTATTTTCTCATTTATATCCATATAAGCCATG
The DNA here is from genome assembly GCA_013400375.1 of Thinocorus orbignyianus. Classification (NCBI taxonomy): domain Eukaryota; kingdom Metazoa; phylum Chordata; class Aves; order Ciconiiformes; family Thinocoridae; genus Thinocorus; species Thinocorus orbignyianus. Next base: position 1,139,453 of record VXBW01003303.1, on the reverse strand, counting down.
ATATCAATTTTACCATTGTAAACCTACAGGAATTAGCATTAAGGGATACTTTTTTTTTTTTCCCAACAGGCAGAATATATTCAGTAAAATCAATAACTTGGTTCTAAAGAACCAGTAACTGAAGGACAGAAATAGCAAGATGCTCCAATATACACAGTGCTATGTGGATATTCACTTTAGAAAGCATTTCAGAAGTTACTCCACAAGGGTGACAGAAAGGTGAACAGCAGGTTGTACAATCTCCACTGCTGAAGATATCTAATAATAGATCAGATAAATGTCTCTCAGGATCAACACAGGTGAAGTTAGGACAGGAAAAAGAAGTAGATTGCCTCTTGCTATCTTTTCTAACCCTATTTTTCCATGCTATATGTGATTAAACATTGTATGACTTACAGACCTTGGTATGGAGGGGAGAAAAAAAATCCATAAAGAATCACAGTTGAACACAGAGAGAGTTCCAGACTGCCAGATTTGAGTCCCTGTGCTTGGAACATAACGGAGACTATTAGTGCCATTCATCTTTAAGACACATCACCACTCAAACATCGTCACAGTTTCCTTTAAATTACAAGAAGACTGTCTACCCAAGAGCTTAGTTATTAGCCTATAGCTCCCCTAAAATACTCTCCCCTCAGAATCTCAAAGAATGTCTTGATTTGGAAATAATCCCAAGCAGAATGAGAGGCAGAAACGCCTGGAGGTCATAAGGGTAGAGGCATAAAATAAAAAAATAATAACCTAAATATTGGAGCGTCTAAATTTACTTCTATCAATGATACTGGAACAAATATTTAATGAACTAATCAGAAATATAAATGAAACCAAACTTTTTATGGGTTTGTTTCTCACAGTTGATCTGTCATGCACATTCTCCAGTATCAGTGCATGCATATTACAACCTTTCCATAAAGGGGGGCAATTCTAGCTCTTACTTCTCTACTCATTTGTCTATTTTCATTAAACTTGTAGAGATTTACTTATCATTCAGATATTTTGAATTTAGCCGAAATCTGTAGGAAGTTGCACACACAGCCTGATCATATGATTGCTCCTTGATGAATTTGGCATGACAATAAACAACATAGTAGGAATTATAGAGTATATGGCTATACTATTGAATAAAATATGCTAAAGACCATTTTCTGAGATGAACTGTCACATAATGCCCCACGTCCATGCTAGTAAACCATCCAAAAGAAGGTGTTTGTAGCTAAGATATATCCACAAGTAAAGTGCCTGCAAATGTGTGATAATTCCCCTAACCTGCCTAGGTGTTGTGTGGGAAATTGTCAGCCAAAACAATGGCAGGAACTATTTTAACAGCTTAGATGACTTGAGTACCTGTGGGTGAAGCCTTAGCTTTTATGGACCTAGCAGTTTCCCTGCATGTGTCAGAAGAGTCAGAATTTCATTTTCTGGTTTGTGTGTCACCTACGTTTTGCCGTGCTACTGCCTTAAATCTTTTCTGATATTTTATAGTTTGACATGTGTGAATATTCATGGATTGTCCAAGGTGTCAAAAAAAAAGACATTGATAACCTCTTTTGGTTTGATATGAACTTATATAAATGTTCTGGGTCTAGTTTTTTTACTTACTTTATTTTATTCTGCTAAGGAATCTTAACATAATTAAATGAACTTTTTAAAATTTGTGTGCAGTGGGTACTAGCTAAGCTACACAAGACTGGATTTTCTTTGAGTCTCGGCAATGCAAATCATATATGAAATGCATTTGTCTTTGTACTAAAATATTCTAAAGCTTAATCAATGGTAGGCCTCTTCTTACAACAGTTCTGTCCCTTGAGATAGGATACATAAGAAGCTTTGTAAATGATATTTCATTTGACTAGGACAGGACATTCATCCTCCTGAATTACGTTCTGTTGGAAAGAAGATGATGAATTAAATGAAATATATGCATACTTGCTGCCTCTGTTATTAATACGTAGCTAGGGTAGTCCATCATCGTCCCTTTTTTACAGGAGATAAGAATGGGTGGAGACCCCCACAGCATAATTCTGATTTACAAAGACAACTCAATAGTATTTTCTGCCTTTTCTGCCTTCCGAACCTGTTACTCAGATAAATAGTACTATTCCTTCTTTTAATAAGTAATGCACAGGAGAAATATTGTCTAAAATATTTCAGCGACTGATTGAAGGATATTAGCACATACATGCACAAGTGTGTTTCTATATGAAATTTGACATGTTCTGCTGGTTTTAGATGAAGACTATTTCCAGGTGATTTACAACGCCTACCCATTGTGACTAGGTCTAGTTGTAACAAGTTAACAGCTTTGTTAAATGCTGCTTGGAGAGCCAGGCAGCCTGGTAAGTTCTGTACAACAATTACAGAATTATTAAGGGTCTTAGTCTGGACTGGGACAAACCATCATTGTAGTCATAATCCTATATTTTTAAGTTCAAAAAAAGTATTTATGTGATTTCAGGTTCATTCTGCCATGCACAGAGGCACAGCAACAAGTGAGGGATCCCCAATAACCCCATCAGAAACGTGAGCCCCAGCTCTTGTTAGGGTTGTCCCAGGAGAGCCTCAGCCCCAATATCCAGGTGTTACACTGGGAGGAATCATAGGCAGGAAAAGTGAAGGTGTTTTGTGGAGGAAGAAGCATTCCCAAAAGAACAAGCTCTATGAAGAAGACTAGAGAAGACCAAGGGAAAGCTAAAATTCATCAGAAATTTTCAGCTACAGGATGGACTGCATGATGAACTGCAGACAAATGAAAGTTCTCTCTGCTGGCATTTATCACTGGATAAGAGGTCTGTAGCTGCATAGCAGAATTTACCTTGCCGCTCAAAGAAGTGACAGACTTTTTTTTTTCTACTAAAGAGAAATTGTCTGATGTCCTTACTGATCACAGACTTAAGATCTACCTGAACACAAAAAGGGTGAAGGAAAGATTTCATTTCAATCCGTTTGCATGTCAGAAGATGAGGCCAAACAGCCTTTTATCAGGATTTAGGAAACCTTGGTTCAGTTCCATGTTCTTGAAGAAACTTCTTACAAGATCACAGGTTTGCTCACGAAGGGGTTTTTTGAATCTTTTTTCTGGCTCTTAGAAATTTAAGTTTCAAAGTTTGGGGGAAAGGCCATCTTTTGCAGTGGTCAAGATAATTCCTTTTTCTGCTTGAGCAAAGACATAATTTTATATTAACAGCTGCCTAATGAATGGCAAAGTAATCTTGACATGGTGTTGATATTCATTACTATCTAAAACAATGCATACACTAGGGCTATTGTGATACAATCAATTTGTGATGGTAGATCACAGCTATTCTTTATTTCACCAATTCTGTGCTTTAAAAATCATCATAAATAATCATCTTCCTTACCTTCCTCAAGCACCTGTACTACCAGTCATGCTACAGTTTTGCCAGTGTGCGTACTGTGTCTACACGTGAGGAGCATCTGCTCACCCAGACGTGTTGAACGGGGATCACGTTTCTGCACGCTCCTGATTGCTGAAACAAGGCTTGCAGGAGGCTATAGACCTGGCCTGAATCTCTTCAACCATCTGGTGCTTGCTGGCTTTGTAATCCCGGGTCATGCCAAGATTTATAACAAAAGAATTGGCTTTACAGATGAAAACAATTGACAATAGCAGCTTTTTGCACAGGAATGCAAAAATCAGAGAGCATAGTTTCTTTTTGCTGACAGCTTCCTCCAGTCCCATCTGGCATTCTATGTGCTCTGATTGAACCCATATTCCATTAGAGGCAGTGACACATGCTAACAGTTGCTATAGCTTGCAATCCAAATACAACTAGCAAAATCTTTCCCGAATAGTAACTTTGTTCTGCTTGACTGTCTTCTGTTTATCTTCCTGGATCTGAAAGCGCAGTGTTTTAAATACTTTCTTTTTTTTCTTCTTTCTTTTTTTAACAATTGCATGATGAGTTTAATTACAGCAGACAGCTAAGTAGGACTTTCAGTAGGATTTCAATTTGTAGACTTTTAAAGTGTGTTACTTTGGACATTGTTTCATTATATTGTGGAAGGTTATGATTCCAGGAACTATGTAACTAAAGCAATTGTCCTTGGAGGTGAAAAAAAACCCATCACCTTCTGTTTTCATTTTTTCTTCTATTTAGATTAAAGTTGCACAGAGTCTTAACAAAAATTCTGATATCTTTATACATACTTCTTCAGCTTAATCATTACTGGCTACATGACCTAGATAACAGAATAGTTCAATTTCTTTAACATTTATTCAATCCTAGGTAAAAAGCCAGATGTAATACAAATCCTTTGCAGGATAATCTGTTATCCCGCATACTATTCCTAATACCGGTGAAAAAAGATTTTTATATTGCTATTTATAAGCCACTTCCTGATGAGCCCCCAAATACACTGAAGATCCTGATGTGTGACTCCTGCTTAGGATTAGCCCATTTGTTTCATACGAAAAAAGGCTGCGATTGCCTGACCTATTTTTATTGACTTTCATTCTCACTTAACTGTAAGCAACTTTTCTCCTTTTTTCTCCTTCCCCTTCTTATTCCTCCACATCTCGCTATTGATTTACAACTGCTGCAGGGCCACCGTTTCTCAGAATATATAACAATGGGCTGTGTTTAATCAAGAAGCAAATAATGAAGGGAACAGAGGCTTCAAAATCAAGCTTTCCTGATAAAAGTCAGGTGAAAAAAATCTGTCATGGCACACTATAAAATAGTAGGTCTTCCACAGAGGACATTCAATCAACATTATGCCGTCTCTCTTGTGATGTTGCTACTAACCCCAGGGCCTGCCTGTTTTGACCTTCCCTTCTGTAAGTACTGGGATGTCATTTGTCCATTCTAGTCCCTTGCTTTCTATGAGTGTTTCTGAGGTTTAGTGGTTTTGGGTTGGTTTTTTTTTTTTTTTTTTTTTTTNNNGGCTTGGTTTTTGTTTTGCTTTTTTTAAATGAAGAGGGAGTAAGTTGTAAAGCTACACCTTGGCCTCACAGTGACAGCTTTTGCTGTTGCTCTGCACTGTGCTGAACACAGTCATCAAGGGGAGGTGGTGGGGGGCGGATCAGAGGGAATATTACTTTTCTCTGGCCTCTGGCATTTCATTTCATCAGCTATGATGGACTTGATTATCCACAAACACTGTGTTTCCCAAAAGCCTTTAAAGACAGATAATTACAGTATCTTAGAATGTTTAGTTAAATCAAAGCATTCTTTCATCAGCTAAAGCAAAATACCACAGGGGGAAAAAATGGTTAAAACATGAAATGTCTCTTACACTGCAGTCTTTCCTGTTAGATTTCTGTAAAGGCACCTTTGCCCAACTATCTTTGTTTCTGGGTAGGAACAGTGACTTTACTTCATACAGCTGCTTTAATGTGGACTCTGTGTGTACCTCAGTGCTTCAGAAAGAGAAAGTGTAAATTGTGGAGTTTTGCAGTAGGGTCATTTTGGAAGAATGAATCCCGTGAAGTGACTGTGTTAATATCGGTTTGTAGGGGTTGTAAGTACATGTTCATTACCAATGCAAGAGAAACTTGCTGGCTTTTATTTCTGGAGGTGAAACCTCAGGTGAATTTAATTACCTCAGTGGAGGTTCTTTTTTTGGACAATAAAGAACTACAAGATCAGGTGGTGTCAAGATAACAAAGACAAGCTATGTTGACATTTTATAGAGTATGTGATGTGACTTTGCTTTCTGAAGTTACACTTTACATCTATGCCTACCTTAATCTCTATATTTGTATTTAATGCAAATATATACTGCTTGGAATCAATCACTCCAGATTTAAGGGTCCGACTGTCCGGAATAGAAGGATGTTCAAAAAGATTATTGGTATTTGTTGCCAAACTTGCAGCAGTTTTGAACATAAGTTGTAAAGGTTTAGTTGCGGCAAGTGTTAGTGCAGTGTTCACTACTAAAGTTCCCAGACACGCAGGATGAATCATCTTACTCTGACTGAAAGCACTACAGTGATAACATAATTTCTCGGTAAAGTATTAATGTGTCTTAACTTATTATCACTTGACTAAGCTGATATCATAGGCTTTCTCCTCTGCATCTGTTAAGAGGAAAGCTATTTGATTTTTTTTGCACAAGTAACTTGTATGGAGAAATATGTATAGAGGAATAGCTCACGGTGTTCTTCAGACATAATGTACAGTATTGTTCAGCTCTCAAGATACATGTAATTATGTTACTTGAAGAGTAATGAAGTAATTTCATGAAGAGGTGAAAATGCATAAATTTCAGTGTTTTCTACTTTTATCTTATGAAAACATGGCATCCATTGTCTATTTTTCTATCCATATATAAAAAAAATATGTGTATTAACCTATGTTGCTACATTAGACATACGAAAGAAATAACTAAATCTTTTATTCGCATGTTATCCTTTCTGTTGGCTGTGTTATTAGTAAGGAAGACTACAGTTTACTCCTTAGACATCCAGAAATTAGTGTGGCTTGGAAAATACAGGAATACCTGATATTCCTGATAGACACCTGAGTGTGTCCCAAGAAGTAAACCAGCCATTGAGGTTCATTCATTTAATATTTTCTACTGTATATGGCAAATTGAGGAGTTAGTGACTTTTCTTTTTGATCTTTGTCAACTTTCTACAGCTCTATCAGGTATTAACAAACACTGGATCTTAAAATGAACTCAGGTAAAACTAGTATTCTACTGTACTTAAAAGAGCAGTGTTTCTATCAGTTTTTACCAGATGGTGATTACCCCAAGGGGAAGTTATGAAAACATGGTATATGATCTTTTTTATCTATCACACTCTACAGAATCAAAAATGAGCAGTTGGTTGGCAGCAGCTGAAACAGGAAAACCTGTTCTTTTTGATTCCTTTGCACCATGTGTTATTTCAAAGGTGAAATGTCATATCTAGTGTGAGAAACAAGTTACCAGTGTTAGGGAAAAATAACCATGAAAAAATGTCCTTTGGCAGGAAAACCATAAATTATGCTGCAAAAATCTCAGATATTCAGAATGGCAGTTGGGGGAGGGCAGCTGAAGTGTAAGGTATGTATGACTTGACAGATAGCGTTTCCAGCAGTACAGTTCATGTATGTGTCAAATTCTGATGGTTTCCACATGAATCTTAATTTAGGGCTTTGCTTAGCAATGAAGGAGTAGTAGCCAACTGAATGCACAGCACTGATAAAGTCAAATAAAGCTTAATGGCAATTTGGAGTGCCACAGAGCCAGTAATCAGGTCTACCTAGAAAACCCTATCATGCTGAAAACATCTTTCCATGCAAACTTGAACCAAAATGATCAGACCATTCAAAATCCGTGAGCCAAATCCTCTGCTTTGGCAAAGATGCATTCAAGCATCATTAGTATTGCTAGTGAAAAAGCTAGAAAATGTCACCCTATAATTTGAACTTTGTAAAATACTTAACTGTTTCAGACAACTAACACAAGCTAAAAAATCATAAGACATATTTGAACTTGAATTTTTTTTTCCTGAGAGAGCACCCACAGATGTAGAAAAATGAATAGAACTGCAGTACCTGAAGCACAGGTATATAATTCAAGAATGTGCTAATAGAGGATTTCAGTAAATCTTCCAGCACACAGGTTAGGCAGTATGGGGATGATGGCCAGAGGATATTTTTAACTTTTTGGGGTTGATAATACAGACATGTCAAATGATATGAACTAAAATAAAAATGTTATAAAATGTTTGTGCTTAATTACCCTGCATAACAGAATGGATTCAAGTGTGATTGCATGCCTTTACTAAGGTTATAAATAGTCTTACATGAGGCATCTAAAGGTCTTTTAATGTAGACAAACTAAAATTAAAATTTTTAGTGCTTATAAGAAACATCTGTGTTAGGATAAAAAAATAATCTCATTACAATACTGTCACAGTCCCAATATGATATTTCAAAAACTATCAAAGTAAATGCAAATACAAAGCTTTCTGAAAATCTTGGTTTTGGTAAAAGTTTAAAATGATGTATTTCTTATGATTTTGTGTGAGGCAATCTAATTGTTCTTTAGCCTATGTTTTATTGAGAACTTCAGGAAAAAATTACTATAATTTCACACTGAATCGAAATGTCAATATTTAAGGGGATTTTTTTGGTTGTTTTGGGGTTTGTTTTTGTTTTTTGTTTTTTTTTTTTTTTTTTGTGAGTTGTGCTTTGTTTTATCCCCACTTAATACTTTAAATACTACATTTATAAGAGCCTGAAGTTTAAAAAAATATAGGAATTCTCCTACGCTAATTTGTAAAAGAATTTGTAGGAAAAATATAAGCTGAAGGCACTCTAGACCAATGGCAGTATGAATAGAGCAATGCCCTATTATTTTTACCTAACCTAGCCTTTTGTATCATGTTTTCTGCCTTATGATTCAGAATACTGCAAAACTAAAATTGAAAAGTTAACGTTTTGAATCCTGTAGAAATCAGGATTGACTGCACCTCTAAAATAGCTTCTACTTGATGTATCTTTACTTTTCAAGATCATACTTTGTGGTACAGTGGAAAGAGACAAAGAATGAGCTAATCATTCCTAATTTGAAACTTGTACCTTGTCACTGTCTTCAGTTGTAGGATCCTTGAAAAGTAAGTTTGATGTACAGGGAGCAGATTTCAGCTGCAGAATGAGCATACCCACACAGATGCTAGCCAAATGTCTGTCTTTCATATTGTATGAAAGTTATATATCCTATAAGATATGATGTCATATATATTTTACATGTATTCACCTAATTATCAGCATCTGGCACAACTGGGATTCATTCCAGGACAAAGAAATGAAGTAGAATGGCACTGCTGGGTGATCCATCCTTTGAGTCTACAAAGGCAAACATCTGTTCTTGTTTCCTGATCCTCTTTATCTGTTTGGTTTGACTGAATAGCAGATCCTACCACCCCACTTTAAAGGAAAAATATGTTAAGAATTGTTTATATATTTTTATACTATATTTTTAACATTTTTAACTCCTATAAAACTCCATCCTCTGAGTTCTAACAGAATCCTGTATATCCTACTACTAGTCTCCTCACAAATATCAAATATTAATTTTTTTTTTTAATTTACACCTGACCTTCAGGATACCTGGGGATGTGCCATGTAAGCTGGCCTGCCTACTGTAATGTTCAGCAATATGATTTACTTCAAGGTTGATCCAGTGTTTTCATGACATCTGCTCATGAATAAAAGAAATCTGTCTAAGGTAAGGGAGCAGAAGAGGACAGGTATCTAAAAAGTGACTGCTACTCTGTAGTGGTTTTAGAATTGAAGTTGTGGTCTTGCCTTTATTGTCACCAAAGCTACACATTTGGAGCTCAGGATAGTGAGAAACATTCTCTCCAAGCCAGAGGTCATAACTGGTAAGATGTCCTTTTATTCAAGGAGGAAGTAGTCATCTTATGAAGGAGATGACACTTAGCTATAGTCAAATTTCCCTAGGGGCTAAGGATTGTGAAGTATCCTAGAACTTTTTACTCAGATGTGACATATGACCGTGTTTATTTTGTTTTTTTTTTCTAACGTTACCCTTCTAGCTAAACAAATGGATAGCTATATATGAACTTGAAACAAAGCACTATATTATAAAACTCAAAAAGCTCCAAATAATAAAAATTAAAAAAAAAAGCACATGACTCCCACATGAAATGTATCCCTCAGCATTTGCCTGCAAGAAACACAGTCACTGTGAATAGTAGGTAAAAACCTAGTCAGAAAACAATAAGATAAAGGGTTCAGAGTTTGCCTTATGTTTAAAGGAAATATTTTTGATTTAGCTATACTTTTTAAAAAGCAAGTTATCTTTCAATAAGAATGTAATTTAATTTAATAACACACAGTCAGATTGTTATGACATTTCCAGCAAAAACCTATTAAGTAAGAGGTTTTTAAGACCAAAAGAGACCTTTAGCTAATATAGTCTAACCTCCTCAGGATCATAGGCCTTGAAAATTGTTATCGCTTTATGTTAGGGCAAAAGTATGGTCAGTTCAAAAGACAATAAAAAGTTCTGCATTAATGAACTACAAAGAAGGTCAGTCACTTAAATTGGAGAAGAATGGCTGTAGTATTAGAAATTACAAAATTAATATCCTGTCTAAAAATAAGAAGACTGAATATATACTAAGCCAGCTTCTATTCATAGTGAAATATATCCTGATTTTAAACACCTTCAAGGACAACAAATTTCAATTTCACTTACTACTTCAGCGTTTTTATACGTCCCATAAATTTATTTCATAAGGCTCTGAAATCTCTAAGTTTATCTTGTATTTTTTGTGGTTAGTGCTCATGTTGTATGCAGCAACACTAGTCTTACATGAGCTGTAATTTTCAAACTAAGGAATCACAGTTTATGCCTATAAAATAAAAAAGTTTCCACTTTAGGTAGAATAATTATTATGTCTGTTTCTCTTTAATGTGGCATACATGAAGTCATTGCATTAATGGGGAAATATCAGTCTAACCGCTTCAGTTTGTAACTTCTTCAGTGACTTATTAATGGGCTATGTTCCATCTGCACTGTAGAAGTGTCTAGAAAACAAGAAAAAGTGTCTTTTAAATACATAATGGATTTGACATATGATAAGGGTACTGTAGCTTGTTTATAGGTATTCAGATAGTCACCAAAATGCTTGTGAATGAACTCACATTATCTCATGGCAGATCTGATAGCTCAGAACGTCTGTATGTGTTGTCTGTAGAGTGAGTAATATCAGCATGAACCAGTTCCTCCCTTTCCCCCTCAAAAAAATAATAAAAATCACAGACAAGCTATAAAAATCATGAAGCTTGAAATAATTTATGCTGAATTTTTCCTTTTGTTCAGAGGCTTTATATTCAGTTGTTGATTCATTGTTAAACTGAGAATATTGTGAAAATTGCTGAAACAGGACCACAACTCCATTAGGATCGATTCCTGATACTGATATTCCCAGTATTTTTCCTGAGTATTTGTTAGGGCATAGCTTGTTATTCCTGAAACAGCTTATCTCCTGGTTCTCCATTAGAAAAATACATGACCTCACAGACCAGAGGTCTTTTATCATGGTTGATGAAATATGAATGAGCATGAATGAGAAAAATCCTTATCCTGAGTATAAACAACCTCCCTAATACTCTTAGTTTTTGGAGGTTCGCTGTGGTTGAAGTGGTATGCACATATGAAGCAAAGAAGCACATCTTTTTGTATTCACCAGAACAAGTTATGTCCCTTATTGGTCACTTCTGTCAGAAGTCTGTGGTAGATATGTTCAAAGTGCCGTGCCGCTGAGATTGTGATTAACGGCAGTTATCAACTTGGACTCTAAGTGACATAAAACTGATGATAATCAGAGTGTTTATCTAACCACTGATGCATGACACATAAAAAATGGGGAAAATGTTAATGCATGCTGAGCATCATTAGTAGATTAAACTTTAAAAAGCATTTGTGGTATATTATATTTTGTGATGGGTTAATTATAGTGCTTTAAGCTCCTTTAGCAAGTCATTTGAATATTTTACCCCCATGTAAATGAGTGGCATTTCATAGCTTAACCTATTACTGTGTCAGAGGTTGAAAGGGTACGGAGTGAATGGCAAAAAGCCAGAGCTGCTGACCATGGGAAACATGGAGCACATCGTTACAGAACTCCTCTTTCTTCACCCCCACCTCCATCATTTATCTCACTGCAGTTGCTAGCCTTGAAACATTTAGTCCAGGTCCATTTTCACATCTACTAAGGTTTCTGAGCTTGATTTCCCTGCTTGCAGGCAGATCTGTCTGATTTTCAATTTTAATCAAGGATAAGAAGGAATTATTAATAAAATAGATGGCTTAGTAAACAAGGCAAAGTGATTTTTTTTTTCTTGCCTATTCGTTTGCAAGATTAATTAAGAGTTTTGTAAAATAAAACGTGGCTGACATAAATACAACAAAAATATCATCTGTAACTTTTTGAATAACTGATTGGAAGATGAATCCAAAAAAAACCAGATAAATTATTCTCTGCAAAGTCTATCATCATTCAACTAAAATGATCAAAACCGCTAAATAGCAGATGTGCTCTTGCTTTCCTCTGTTGAAGTTACAAAATTTGCATCTGTTTTACTGGAAACAGAAGTGCCACAAGCTGCAGAAGCAAAATGTCCAAAGGTCAACAAAATAGTTAACTCCTAATTCAGGACTGAAATTGAAGCACAATAAAAGCATCAGCTAATACAAGTGATAGCCCAGGAAGCAGGCCAAACGTCTCTGTCCTTGACTGCGTACAAAAAGAAGTCTATACACAATATATGTAAAGATAAAATTCCTGTATATTCAATTGCAGGATTCTGATCCAAGGCAATTTTGCCAGGAAACAGTTTTCAGAATAAATGGAGATTTCCATATCTGAGGGATCAGTCTTATTGCTGCCATGGAAACAAAAAGAATAAATTCCCAAGCAAGCTTTTAAAATGCATGTTGGTGACAGCAGGGATAAAGCAGAAGTTAGAACAAACCAAAGTATTAAGTACAAAGGAGTTGAGTATTGTATGCAAAATGCAATTGAGCCCCTGCTCTTCTTAGTTATTGCTCAATTTAATAAGACTTAATTAGGAAATTATTAGAATATTTGTGAATTTAAAGATAACAAATATAGTGCCCCATCTGCTGTTTTGTGTGTCACAACACCATGTACCAATACTGAATAGGGGTTAGATTTTTGGAAATATATGACATACAAAAAACAGCAGTGGTAACAGCTAACAATGTTATTAGCGCATCTAAAGCTGTTAGCTGATAGGCAGCTAACTCTGCTAGGTAGCCATGAAGTCCTATCCATAGGCAATATTTTTCCCTTATTTTTCAGCAAAGTTGCCTCTGGAGCACAGTGCTCCTGTATTGCCAGTTGCAACAGCTGGATCCAGGTTCAGGAACCCTTCACAATTGACCCCTTCACAGATTTCCCCTCTAGCAGCAGTCTGTTTCTTCCCATTTAAGAGCAGTGGCTCTACTTTTTTCTGCATTAGCAAGCATCACTTTTCAATGTCACCTGCTTTCCTTTTCACTTCTTTAAGTGGCAGGCCAAAGGGAGGACCTGTTACCTATTGTAACCATTAGCAGTAGACCTTGACGGCTCTGAGTCCTTTACCATATGTTAGAAGCTCAGTAAGTACCTTTTAGACACAAAGAGCCGTATTGGTTGCCCTCAAGCAGCATAATTGGGTCAGAAACAAGCAAAACCGAAGCATCCTCCTGGGGGAAATGTCATCACTTCTACAGCTGATGGAACCAACTTCCTGACTCCTGCACAGGGAATATTTCAAAAGCAGGATATGGGAGAGGGATGGGGTACTGCAGTCTGAATGAGCAGGTACAAGTTGCTGGTGTACATTAGCACTTCAGTGGTATGTTGCTTCCCCCTGGGGTGAATATTAACTGGTCAACAACACTGGGAAATGATTCAAAGCCACCTGATAGCTAATCTGTGCTCCTTGTGTCAAGCAGATCACAGGTGCAGGAGAGAAAATATTGCTTTTGTGCTTTCCCAAGGCAAAATATCATCAGAAAAAACAGTAGAGGAAATCAGGACACTTCAAAAACCTTAGTGTTTTTGAAGTCACATTTTCCTCTCTGCTCTCTTGTTCACTGATGCGAGGAACCAACCACTGATGCAAGGACTGCACATAGTGATAGCAAATTATATCTTCCCCTGTAGCAAAATGAAGATTCAGTCACAGCAAACAAGTTGGTCCAGACTGGGATGTACAGATGTTTAAAAAGCATCCAAAGAGCATTTCCATCTTGAACTTTGTTGTGGCAAACTGCAAAGACCCATGTAACTCAATATCACTAAGGAACATGTTTTCCTTTGTGCACAGGTATGATTTACGTTATTCTAGATGAGACTCTGGCTCAGTAGTCCATTATGTAAGTCTATGATCTAAACATTAATTAGTTGCATATCTCTAAATTTTTATTATTTCTTGGTTGGCTTTTGATTCAGCTAAACTTTGTTGACTCTGTACATGCAGCATGTAAATCCATAATGGAGAATTCTGTTCAGTGGAATTTGTGGACATTTTTCACTTACCTGATATCTGTTAATATTTGCTGTATATAAGAACTTTTTTTTTTTCCATTTGGAACATCTGTCAATCAAAAAAAGTCACAAAAATATGAATCTGAGAATAGCTTTAATAGTAACATTTTCCATCCCCTCTACCTCCCAATACCAAATATATCTGTATCATTTCAGAAATGTTCATCTAATGTAGTCATGATGTTTCCAGGAAAACCATAACCATGTTTTACTGTTATGAAGTTCTTTTATTATGGAACTTGAATGAACTTTGCTGCAGTTTAATCCCAAGTCTTCTCATTCTATTCATCACGGATATGGAAACACACATTTATAGAGGGCTGTTCAGGAAGGTCACAGGGGACACACTTTGCAGGAGCTTGTCTTGTATCTGAAAAATGTTACGATGGCTTTTCTAGATCAAGTGATGGTTGTAGTTTTTATGTTGGGGGGTTTTTTTGTTGTTTTTTTTTTACGTCTACTTACGTCACATTTTCTCAGCACATGTTCATTCTTATTCCGCTTCTTGGTACTCTAAGTCATCTCCTCTCCCAACCTGGAATTCCCAAGGCTGAATGGAGTTCTTTCCCCAGTGACCAACATACTTACAAACTTGTGTAGTAAAACACATGAATCATTTTCTGTTTTTCATAAACAATACCTCCTTGTTTGTGTATTTGAGTATAACTTCTGCCTTTTTTGTTAGAGCATCACCTTCTTGATGCCTGCTCAGCTTTGTGACATTTTGTGACTTCCACACGCTCTTCTCTACCTTGTCCCTCATCTCCACCTTCTTAACTAGCTCCTGCCAATTGATTGGTGACTATCACTCTTAGATTAATTTCTTGGGGGTTTGTATCAAAAATTTTACCGATGAGTAACAAGAACTTGATAGATAGCATTTGTCCTCCTATATTTTGTTTTTCAGCAGATGCCTCCATGGCTAAACCTCCTTAACAAGAGGAAAATAAGTTAGACATTTTCAAGCTTTTTGAACTATCTGAGGCTTCTTGTCAGGGAAATAGGAGTTGTGTGCTTTAGTATGCAGGCTAGACAAATCCCTGTCTAGTAAATTCAGTAAATAAAAGTAAGTCAGACATTTCAATACAGGGACGTGTTGCCCTGAAGGAAGCAATACTTTAGATGAATTACTTAATGTTTTGAATATGCAACATATTTATAAAGTCACAAGAAACATAAAATGTAACTTACTCCATACTCGTCTAACACAACTAATGTAGCAATATAGGGAGCAGAATAAATAAGGTATTTATCTATTTTAAGGTTGGTTCTGTAGTTACAAATCCTGTAGATTCTGCTTCTTAATTAACACTGCTATCCTGTGCTGGGGATCACTGGTAAACCTAGTTCAGCTGATTCGGTTTCCAAGGTTTATAGTAGATCCCCAGCATATTGCCAGCTGTGTTAAGGCTTTCTCTCTGGTATTAGCCAGACTTTCTTCACTTCTAACTTCCTCCACATATTGGACTTCAAAGGGAACACTCACATACTTGATATACAAACGAGGAGCTTATATTTTTTAACAGTATCATTCCCGAATAGCTCACAGCATTTAATATGAAATCACTTTCATTTGAATAATTTTTCTAAGTAACTGTTATGCTTATTAAATCAAACTCTTATTCTGTATTAAAATTTTTGACATTTTCTTTTTATTAGACGTATAAGGCACCAATACACATAGTAGGCAGATACCCAGAGCTGTCACTAATCACACACTTCCTTCTGGTGGGTTATATGATTTTATTGCCTGGCTATTTTGTTTGGCTATTTTTTAATTCGGGTGACTGTTGTACATCCTTCCCTCAAGCCTTTTGCCAGCAGTCACCAGATGCAAAGGTAAGCTCCTCTTTACTAGAATACTAAGTGAATCTGCAGAGAATGTGGTTAAGCCGTGAGAGCTCTCTATTCCCTTCCTTTGGTCTTCCTAGAAGAATGAAGACAGTGATAAATTTGGACATTAATGTATCATATAATAGCCAACATTAAAAAAAAAAAAATTAACAACACAACAAAATAGCCAAAACTGGAAACACACAATCCAAGACAGGAGTAATACATTCTATTTGACTCTATATCATTGTTTGTATAATTTACCAACCAAAAATCCCACATTCAAACCAAAGCAAACTGAACAACAAAACAAACAAAATTGCACACCATTCCTCACCATCAGATTCAGAACTTTGCTTCTAGTATGATATTTTCACTATGAGGATTTTTGGGTGAAAGAAGTGGGGTTTTTTCACTGAAAATTCTTGCAACTAGCTTTCTATGGAGAGAAGGCAAAAATTACATTTATTGTAAAATTTAAAATAAATGTTAGAAAAAGTAAAATTTAATGTTACAAATGAATTCATATTGTTCCATATAAAATAAAGTAAAATTAAATTAAATTCACAAATCACTAGTAAAATCTAAACATTTTGCAGTACTGTTGGACCTCACAAAATGAAGAAACACTATTCAATCTCTCTTAGATTTAAAACATTCAAAAACTTTAGCTTAATAAAACAAATTAAGTTAAAATGAGTTCTGTTACAAAATACTTCAGGGTAAATAAAAACTAATGGTCAAAGTGTGGCAAAATAAATGAGCAGAATCAAAATGGTTTCTTGAAAAATGAGGCTTGCTACATATAATGAAATAAAATTAAATGTAAGGAAAAGAAACTCAGAAGACTAGTTGAAAGAGAATGACAGAATGTGACTGCAAGGGAATTTGTTTTCTTTTGCTTGCTTTCTGCGCTTTTATAGAGATTAGTGACCGAATTTTAAAACCTGTTCTTTTATTTTGGTATGGGATAGAATTTTTTGTAAAAGATCAGGCTACTATTTAATAGTTAATGATTAAAAAGTGAATTTCAGTGTTTGTTTGTGAGTAATGTTTAAAATTGGACAAATCAATTTGCCATGCGCATGTATGATTTGAACTATAATCTGTTCTGAAACTACATTTTCATCAACCGATTTCAAAGCTAATTATGGATTGTAAACTTTCCAAATGAGTCTTAATGCTATTAAAGAGATTTACTTGATTAGCTTTAAAGATATATTAGTGGGATGAAATTCTCTTCAAATTTACCTAAATGAAAATGCATCATTGTTAGCAAGAACAGAACTTGCTTCACTGCATTTTCAATTATATTGAGTCTATCTGTTTATCATTCTGACTGAGAATGAGTATTTAAACCTGTTCACATGAATTATTTTTTTAATACTTTATAAATGTAATGGTCTTTTATTTAATATTTTTACACATACCTAAATGTGTCCATATGAGTGCACATTCAAGATATAATAACAGAGGTTTCACCTCGAATACGCTGTTTATTTTGGGGCACCTCACTACAAGAAAAACATTGAGGTGCTGGAGCGAGTCTAGTGTAGCCAGGCTGGTGAGGGGTCTGGGGAACAAGTCTTCTGAGAAACAACTGAGAGAACTGGGGTTGTTCAGCCTGGGGAAAAGGAGGCTGAGGGGACCTTACCGATCCTCACAACTACATGAAAAGAGGTTGTAGCAAGATAGGCATTGATCTCTTCTCCAAAGCAACTAGAGATAGGATAAGATGAAATGGCCTCATGTTGTGCCAAGAGAGGTTTAGATTGAATGTTAGGAAAAAATTTTACACTGAAAGGGTTATCAAACATTGGAATAGGCTGCCCAGGGAAGTGGGTGGAATTGGCATCCCTGGAGATATTTGAAAGACATGTAGATGTGGTGCTTAGGGGCATGGTTTAATGGTGGTTTTGGCAGTGTTGTTCATCTCTCACCTCTTTTCTTTCTTTCTTTTTCTTTCTTTCTTTCTATTACATTTACCTTCTCAGGAAAATTTTCTCTTTTAACTTTTCTGTATATGATGTGAAACCTTAATATTTTTTAAATGTCAAAGGAAATTTTTTTAAATGCTAAAGGAAAAAATAAAGCAACATGAATGTTAATAAAAACTCTATCTTTTAATTATTCTTCATTTTCTTCTGTTGCATATTTCGTCAAAACAATACTAGCAATTTTTTTAGTCTTCTGGCTCTTCTTTATTTGTTCTACACCAAAATGGAACCTTGAGTTGATCTCTGCAGGGTGAGAGGAATAGAAAAGTTATAAACAGCAAACAGTACAGGCCTCTAAATATTACCTAAGATTGCTTTCCAGTGTCATGATTTTATGATCCAATATCTTCCAGCCTGCCAGACCTTCGAAGGGTTGCCATCTCTCATTGCAAGAGAAGATTCTCCTTATAATGTGATAAAGCACCCATTTGAAGTCAGATGGCTCATGAAATATTGAGACTTAAACCTGTCACTAATCCAGAATTTAATAATGACTGTCCTGCATACCCAGCAACTGTAGTTTTCTTTCTCTCACTCCTTCACTTCTTTCTCTGAACACCCGCTGGGTGGAAGGAGGGAAAGAGAGGCACATTCATATTTTGAGAGGAAGGAGATAACTACCTTATATTGGGTTCTAAAGCTTCTTTTGAAAAATTTTAAAAGTTCATTTTAAACAATGTCTTTGTATTGTTATTACCAGGGATGAATAATACATATTCTCTTTTAAAATTACCTTCAAAACAATGCAGGAATTTTGGAGTCTTTTTTCCCCCTATAAGATAGAGATGTAGTTTAAAAAATAGGAGGATAAAAGAAGAAACTTATAAGTCAGAAGTTCAGCTGAGAGGCAGTTTGTGTATTTTACAGGTTTATGCAAATCTCAAGAGGATCAGTTAGAGGCTTATTTTTTTTTTAATTGTTGCATTTAAATGATGAGTAAATTAAAATGTGCTGAAAGTAGCTCTGATAATTTGTGCATTACAGGCTCTAAAAGCTTTTCTGTAAAAAGAAAAAAAAATGTTTTCTATTCATGTCAGAAAAATAATTTAACTGTATTCTCCTACAGTGATGCAGCTGATAGTAATCAAAAGGTTTAATCTCTCCAGAGTGCTCTTTAGGAATCTTCACAGAATGTTTTATGTCCATCCTGTTAACATTAGACTCATGTCCACACCATGAACGTAACCAAATAATAATTCTTTACCAGTAGTACAGAAACCTAGTCTAAACTACAATTTAAAAGGTGGGTAAACAAGGCAACTTCATGATAAAACTGAATCACTTGGAAAAGCAGGACAAGGGAAGTGTTTGCTCTTCCACCTGCAGGGAAGAACAGTATTTTCATCATGGTATTGACATAATTGTGCTTAAAATTAAACGAGTGCAGTAAAACTTCAGGAGATTGGGTTTTCTTTAGCATGTTTTTTATGTCCTTATGCTTCAAATCTTTGTATAAAAATGGGGTTAATGACATTTATTTTGTAGGTCATATTTTGACAATTAGATTACTTGAGAAAGGACAACCTCAAGAATTTTGACAATTTGAGCACAGTGAGGGTTTTGTGCTCTATTCTAGTTTCAAGAAACTAATGCAATAAAGTTAACAGCAGAAGTATATGAAATTATAACCTCTGGTACTGTCATTATACATCAAAGTTTACCTCCTTCAATAAACATTAAATCACACAAATGTAAAAATAAAAAAGTACTTAAAGTTTATGTTAAGGTACTACTTTGCCTCCAGTTATTAAATAACTGTATATCCTTCTAATTATGTGTGAGGAAACTAATGAAGATTAAGTACCTAACTGGTTAAACATATATTTATCAATTAGTCTTTCACTAATCTGTCATATTAGCAGTATGTAAAAAGATATCATTGACCTCACATTGGAGTATAAGTCAGTTGATAAAATGTATACACTAGGCAGTGAATGAAAAAAAAAGTAAACTTGCTGTGGTTTTTAAGGACATGGTTTCTATTAGAAATATTAGCTATTATGTGACTAAAAATCTCCTTCAGTACAAAAATAACCCCCCAAACTGAACAATACCCCTCTACCTCATAGTATTTTTACTAAAACACATGAGGAGCACAGCTATTCCATGAAGGTGGATGTGTGTGTGATAATTCATAATTCCTAACAACTCACAGGCTTAGGAAAGCATGTACATACTGGACTGTGTTCATACAAAACAAGAATTTATATGCATAGTCCCCTTAGCTGTTGCTTTAGCAAATCCGTGTCTTTTTACTTCAATGTAGCCACCTTCTGCCAGTTAAACTTCCAGTAAGACATCCAGTAGGTGCATAAAAGGAAATGTCATTTCATCAGCTATCAATGTCTAGCAAGGCTAATCAACTGGCGCACACAGTAGTCTACTTTTCTGTAAATCTAATTTCTTCTCCATATTCCAGTATCTGTGTCCTGCTTCAGAAATGTTAGGGAACTTCTTCTCTCCATTCTCAGGCTCTCCAACTCTGACTGCACTCATACAGTTAACCATGCCACATCTCACCCCTGACCTTCTGAAAAGATTACATTCCTTTCTGTTTCCCTGTTTTTCAGCACACTTATTTCCCTTCTTTCCACTCATTTAACCTTTAACTAGCTCCAAGATACATGACTTAATTATGATCATGGTAGTGGGTGACCTGAGGCTTTTCTCTGGTTAACAGGACTGACCTTTACTTGATTTGCCTCCACCTCACTGTTCTTGACTATCAGTGCTGCGGGGAAAGTGAAGCAACTTGTTTTGTTAAAGCAGGGAGGAAAGTAATAATAAAAATAGTAATAGCAATAATAATGAAAAACATCAGCCTGGTAAAATGGTTTCCTGCTGCTTTCACAGCCTTCATCAGTTGTACTCACCCTTAATTACTCCCTGCAGGTTGACTGGCTGAACAGCAATAGTGTGAGAAACAGCCCAGAAAGTGGTGTGAGGTTGGTGTTTAGTGTTTACCAACCACCAGACCTGTTATGGCTAGGGAGCCCTTTCAGTTCTGACAAGGTGATGCTGCTAAGTAATATCCAATCTGCTCCAAGTCTGAAGAGTATACTGACAAATGACATTTACAAAGACTAAAGAAAAAGCTGTAAAAAGAAAAAAGAATATAGCAAATGGGAGGGCGGGGGGGGGCAGGATATAAGCATGGTTTTCCCAAGTCATTTTGATTTTGCACATAAACAAAGTGCTTGCTAAAAGAAAGAAGACAAAAGAAAAAAAAAAAAAAAAAAAGGAGCTCTGTCAGATTGGGGATCTGTATGAAATTTCATTGTATCAGATTCCACAGGCTGAATGTTGCAGCTGAGACAATGAAAAAGGAGAGTTCCTGACTGGTTTGAATTTGCTTTGCTGCACAGCAGTTCTGTCATAATGACTTTTCAGTGTAATCAGGTTAATCTCTTAATTTAGAAGTTTATCGTTATTTTTGCATGTTACTTATAATTATGAATTCCTAATGTCATGAATTGAATTTCTATGATTCAGATTGTTTCCTGAGTTTAAAGTAACTTGCCTTCATTCATGACAGGAAACATTTACAAATATCTATGTAAAGTGTTTAGCTAGCCTACATCCCTCACTGAAGCCAGAGGCTCTTTGAATAAAAAAGTCCCTGAAAACTCTAGGGGTATATTCTGTTCTTTTTTTTTTTTTTTTTTAGTTTGGAAAGCTTTATTGATAGGGCAGTTGAATTAGCATGAAAGCATTTACACAAAACAGGAAAGAGGGAGGTACACACAGACATAAAATTGCAGCAACTTCAGAAAGCATCCTTTGAAACAGGCCTTTTTTAAATACTGAGAATGCTACCATGCTGTTTAGAAGAAAACGGGAAGGCTGAAGAGCAAGGGGTAGTGTTTCATATTAAAAGTTTTATGCACCAGAACATATGGTGCAATGGAGATTTTAGAGTGGTAGAAAAGTAATTACATTAGTAAAATCATGTCTCAGTGCTAATTGTACAAGGAGGTTCAGGTTAGAAGAATAACCTTCTATTTAATGTATTCATGATGTGTGTTGACACTTGAACAAGAAATAATAACCAGTAAGGGGCAAAACATACGGTTCAAGGATTCCCGTGAGAAGCTGAAGGAGTGTTTTTGTATCCTTTACGCAATACCCCTGGAAAACTGAATCAGAGTGAGGGACTTGTCAATAGAAGTGCCGAGACACTGGCACAAGATTGAATATCTAACCTTGGTTCATAAATAGTAACTGCAAGAGTTATCTTTTGTTCAAAGCAGTTCTCTGTTCTTGCGGTAGTTCTGATTCAATTTTTTTGTGCATTAATTTTTCTCTGTCTCCTACAAATGTTACTTGACTTAAGAGAACAGAATTAGTGCCACTAATACCAATCACAGGTGATCCAAAAGGGAAATAAAAATTAATATTATGAGTCTTCGAATGGTTCAAAAGTCATGAGGTTTTCTAAAATGATTACTTTGAGACCTTTAAATTTCTATAGTTTCTTGGTTTGTTATGGTTTGTTCTATCTTTTACTTTTAAGGAAAACTTCTGGATTCAAAACTATACGAAATCTCTTAAAGGTCAAGTCCCATCTTAGATATGCATACAAAAAGATCCCAAGAAGTCTTCCGCTTCCAGTGCTTACTGTTCTTCATGTTTTGGATATCATCCCTTCCCACCCTCTTACACAGTCACATGCAGCATCAGCAGTGCTTCTCCCTAACCGTTAGAGAACCAGTATCTAGCCTGTATTCTCTTCTGCTGCCTGCCCCAGGTCAAAAAGGAACAGTTACTTTGCATGTGGCCATGAATGGCATTAGCATGATTGAAAATAAAAGCAGGTAGTAGCATTTTGATTAATTGATGGCAGATAATACCCACGCTGAATAAAGTGCGACAGCTTTGTATTACCCTTTCAAAAATGAGACACATAAATACTACATAAAGCCTAGGTTATGCACAAGTGTAGTCTCAGATAAACAGGGAAAGCAGTCTGGCAGAAATAATGAAAAGGAAGGAGTCACACAGTTTTACAACAGTTGTTAAAGCATAAAATAAAATAAAATAAAATTAAATGTAAAAGCCATAAGTCAGAAGAAAGGTCAGATGTTAGGTTACAGCGACCCCTTCCAATATTTCTGAGAGTGTAACAAAGATATGAAAATCTTGGCTTCACTGGAGTCCTTGACAAAATCAAAGACTGTCCAGATACCTCAACCTCAATCAAGTTTTCCAGAACAGTTTAAGTAAAGGGCACATAGGGAGCAAGGGAACAAGTTTTATTCATTTTTTGGCTATGCAGCTGTCAGGCATGAATTAATATTACTTACATTTGGCTGATATTTTAGTACATTTTTATTTGCAAATAATAAATTTGTTTTGCTTAGTTGATGCTCCTAATGCTTGGAACAATTTGTGACAGTCCTTAAACATGTGACTGCTGGGAAAAGAGAAGCCTTTAAATAATCCCCAAGCAATTTAATTTGACGTTATTGATCTACATTTTTTAATTTATTTGAACAGCATTACAGGAACAGCATTCCGTATTTCGCCATTTGAATTACTGTCTTGTTACTGTGCTGGAGTCTAGACACTGTCTCAGTTTCCAAAGGGCACGGGTGTCTCTGATGATGTCTCCTCACAGAACTGTACCAATCAGTTCAGGGTAAGATATTTTTGCCTGATCATTACTACTTCTTTGATAACTTCATCTGCAGAATCAAGTAAAAATTTACCTGCTTTTACAGTGCCTTGCATTTATAGTGATGTTCTCATGTTGCTGTATCCTTTGAGACACTTTCAGACACTTGACAAAAGCAGGCTGCAGGTAGAAGGGGCTCTAGCCTTCTGGCTAGTCCAAATTTATGGAACCCCCTGCACCAGGAGTTGGGGTGGGTGCCTGCTCTGAGAACCCCAACTCCATCTGCTTGTCCCAGAGTGTATTACAACCCTGTGACTGGATTCAAAACTTGCATCACCTAACCACCTAACCAGACAGGAGAAGTTATTTTAGTCTTCAGGCCAGTCCTGCCCACACAGATGCACCCCTGAA
>VXBW01003303.1:1083223-1115498 GCA_013400375.1 Thinocorus orbignyianus | reverse complement strand
AGAAATATTGCATTTACATGGATGTAAGCATTTTTTTAGGGTGTGCTGAATCATGTCAGAACTGTCCTGGTGTTGTGGTGTCACAAATGAAACTATACTTTGGGACCAAAGCGTAACAGACCTGCTTATTTTGGGCAATCCAGTATTACCCTTCATTCTCTTTTCATAAAGTCCATGTGGACTACAGAGCCGTATGATAGTGTTTGGTGGCATAAACATTACCATTATCTCCTGCAACATTAATTCTTATGTAAGATATCACTGCAGGATTCCCTCATACACAATTTTAAAGTTACTTAATTTGTCATTTTTATATCTAACAAAATAGGGTGACTTGGTTCTGAAGATGAATTAGCCACCCTAAAAAGTGGTGGTTTTCAAAATGTCTTCCTTTCATTGCATTTTACTTTTCTCTTTTTTCATATTTTCCTTTAAGATTTTTCTAAATATTATACAGGGTTTTGTTTTGTTTTTGGTGCTTAATGACGGAAATAAAGAAGAAGAAAAAAAAAAAAAATCAGTCTTCCTTTGAGGTCAGGAGCAGTTTTCTAGTTTACAAGGTTGTAAGGGTTATAAAAGTGACAAAATTGTAAGATCTGTTTATGTTACTAAATCTGCTTGCAGTGGTACAGAAGAAATGATGGAATACACAAGAAGTATTTTAATGTAACTTTTTTTTTTTTAAGTGTTGGTGTGCATGTATTGCTTGCACCTTCTTTGGTCTAATTTTTTTTTCCCATTCTTATAAAATGTTTTATAATTTTCTGGTCAATATTTTTAACATAATCCTTCTTTATTCCAGACAATATATTTCTTTTAATTTTCTGTCTCTCTGGACAACATCCAAAGTTCCTTTAAATGAATGGAAAAATTGCCCTTGCCTTCAATGAGCTTTGCAAGTGGTCCAGTGCAGTTACATTTAATACTGACCTTCATTATCCTTCTACCTTTCCTTATTGCCATTTTTATATCTCGTTTTGTTTTTCTAAGTTTATGTCTTCCTCAGTTCTTCTGAGTAAGAAGGCTTGGGAGCAGTAAGTATGATGAGTATTATGAAGGACATGTCACAAACAAGAACCAAAGAGTCTCTGTACTTAAAGAAGCCATCAAAACTTCAAAATTGTATTGAGCCACAGGTCTTCTTATCATTAGGTTTTCTAGTGATACTAGGAAGAAAATATAGGAGTAGTATGTAATGGTCAAGGAGACTTTCAAATCAATACACCGTCTGATATGTTTAAATGATTATTTTATGTTGATTTATTTTCATGAGAAAGCACTGTTAGACGTATTTGCCAGAATGCAGAGGTTATCTCTACAATGAAAACTGAGATCTTTGATTAATGAATTAATTTTTGCTTGCCTTGAGTTAGCGTCCTTCCTGTTCCTATTCCCTTACCTTTCCCTCGTCTTCCTTAACCCTTTTGTCTTCCTTCTTTCACCTTTTTTTCCCTTTACGTCTTCCTTATTTGTGTATTTAAATCACAACTTTCTGGTAATTTTTTTTTAAATATCCTTGTGAAGGCAAAGAAAGAGGAAAAAAAAAAAACAACGTAAAAAATGAAGACAGCATGAGAAGGCATGGTAAAAGTAGCATCCACCATACTACTACAAGCAGGAAAAGTTAGTACCTCATTTGTTGTCAAAATGGAGCATATGGACAGTATGGTGTGTTGTCATCAGAACATAGTGTTAATTAAAGAAAACATAAAGCATAACATGTTTTTAAAATTGACAAATCTACGAAGTCTGGTAATTTTTTTTTTTTTTTTAAACACAATTGAGAATCAAAGAGTTTTCAGTGGCAAATTTAGGATCTTTGTGCAGTTACATAGGTTAATTAGCAGCTTCACATTTTCCATGAATGAACATTTTCATTTCTTTGTGTTCTATATTTAACTGAAAATTGGACCTTAACCTGTAAACTGCTCATCACAGAAGTACTTAGTAGGAGTGATTCTTAATAACAAAAATAGCTCTATATATTTTAATAGGATTTTTTCTTACAGGTTGGAGCTCTTTTCTCACAAGTTGGAGCTCTGCATTAGGAAAAAAAATATAAAGTTTATATACTCAATATATGACTAATATATTAGTATGAAACTTACTGGTGCTAACAAAAGAAAATTGAAGACCTGTTGTTGTTCATTCCAAACAACACCAGTGTAACGCCCAGCAAACTCCCAGTCCCAGTAGCTTCTGAGGTTGCGTGTGAAATACCGAGGAAGAGAGCTGCAGACATATTTCTATAAATGCAGTAAGAATTTCGTTAAATTCAATAGCAATACTAGAGGTTCTTTTAAGATGATAAATTTCTACTGGGGAGAAATGGCAGAAAGACTTCATTAGTGCATTATAGCCTGTGTTTCACCTATTTTTAACAGAATACTGAAGGACAAGCATCTCCCATGGATCCTTGCTATCCATAACCTTATTTAAGGGATGCTGAGCTCAACATAAAACTGAGTGTAGCAATCAACTTTTTATCATTCCAAATTTTCAGGATTCCCTTTGTTTTCCTCTTATAAAGGTTTTCTTTGTAATTCATTAGGCACCTAGCTGTTTCAAAATACCAACTATACCACCACATTTAGCTTGAAAAGCTCTTCTCATCCTTGCCACCACATTCTCGAAAAGTATTTCTGGAATATTTGTAAAACATCCCATTGGTGGCTCTGACATTCAGTGGTACTAGATTCTGAAACCAGTTTTGCATTTAGCCGGCACTACTGCTCAGGAAATGGAACACCTCCTTTTTCAGTTCCAGAATAACCATTTTCCTTTTTTATTTGCTTTAAGAAGCAGAGCAAGGAATAATTGAGAAATAGATTACTGTGTATCTTTGCATAAGCCTTAAATCTGGCTTCCTGAGAACTTTGATATGTTCTGTAAAAGGTATATTATGTGTCCTATTTACACTTGTAACTTTAACTCACACTGTATAAATTAGAAGAGAGACTGCAAAAGACTGAGTGCAAACTGCAAAACGTTTTTTTTTTCTTTTTTTTTCTTTTTTTTCCCCCCTCTCCTTTCTTTCCAAAGCTGAGCTCTTCTTTAAAGTGTCTTTTTTCATCTTTATCTCGGGGCAGTAGTGCTTATTAGAATATTAGGTCAATCTTCTTACAAACATGCCTTGTCATTTAAACGTCTCTCCTTTCTTCTTTCTTTTCCTTGCTGGAAATCGCACTGTTGTCGTTTTCTGTTGAATAATTATTATAGATTCATTACCAAAGACCAATTCTGAATTTTCCATTTAGTAAGATGCCTGGTCAAACACAAAAGGTTTAGATTTGTGTTCTCTCTCCTTCCATCTCACATATGGAAAATTATGACATGGAAGTAGCTTCTGAAAGAATGACTAGAGAGCAGTTTTTATACTTTGTCACATAAAATTAATTTAACAAACAGTTTATTGTTTTCTTAAGATGACAATCTCTTAGGTGATCATTTGATTCTGCAAGTCATTTCCTTTTGCAGCCGCCTTTCACTTTCTCCAGTCATCTACTTTTTCTTATAGCCTCAATCATTTCTAAACATCATGTAGGCTATGACCATTTTCTAAGAACGATTACTCACTAAGCCTTTTGACATTGATCAGAGAAACGCAGACCTTTGTTATTTCCCCTGCAGTCACCCAGTGCCCTGCGTGGCTGAGATTTCATTCTCAGCAACAGGCAGGTCTTCATTTCTGTTGCTTTTTGGGGTCATCTTCACTCTGAGATAGGGAATCTATCCCTTTCATCTGTAATGCCATCAAAAAGACATCTGAGAAAGAAATTGCCATCTACTTCACCCAGTTGCATGATCTGTAAATAAACATTCATATATCTTAAAAATAAGCCCTACCCCTAATTTTGTCATGTTTTCCTAAAGGATGTAAACAAAGATGAGAGTTGTTTTTCTCAGGAAAGCTCTATCTTCATCTAACAGTCTTATTTATACCTCCAACCTCGTATGGCATAAGGGAATGTAATGACAGACAAATGATCTAAATAATTAATGTTAAACCTTCTACATTATATGACTCAACATCTGGTACATTTAGAAGAAGAAAACATTGGAATTTTTATGATAAGAGTGTCTGTTCAGTCACTGTAACTAACATTTAGGATCTAAACATACTGTGACGTTTGTTAAGCTTAGCTAGTACCCAGTCTCATTTAGAGATTTACTACATGTAGAAAACAAGACCATATGTCTTTATTTCACCTCCAAGGAAACTTGACCACATGTCTTTGTTTCTTAGATATGCATGTTGTCATGAACATACATTGTATAGAAATTGATTTGTATTTTAGGATTGAGAGCTGTTAAATCAGTCTCACTTTAAAATGAAGTCATATGCTCTATATTAAATAACTGAATAAGAGATAATACAACAGGAGAAACACCTTCAACTTCATTCTACACAGCTTATGATTATTTAAAAGTGCTGTGATAAACAATGAAACAAAGTATTTAGAAACCCCAGAAAATGAACAGATTTAAAATGCTTAATCAAATGCTTATGAAATTATTTGTAATACTTTTCAACAGATACTAAAACCTAATTGTGAAGTGAAACTTAAAGCGGGATCAAAAATAAAAAATTAAAAGGAAATCACTGGCATATTATTTTTTGTGAAGAATTGTAAGTTCTAACTTATTATTGTTTATTAGTGATTAGTTACTAACCATGAAGAATATGGGTTATTATATACCACTTTCTAACTTAATTTGCTTTTGTCTTGCTATTCTCTGACCAATATTCTAATAACTTTAAAATACATATAATGCACACCTAAAGATAACCCTAAATTTAAAATACATTACAGATTTGTTAAAATAGAGGTGTTGTTTTTTTTTCTTTAAATATAAACACAAAAAGTGGTAAGCGATAAGATATTCCAGACACCAATGAAGAACACAAAGTAGGAATTAGAAGGGCAGAGTAGGGCTAAGCTTCATCAGATGCCTGTCCACCCTTGACAAAACACTGACATTCACAGCAGTAGATTTCCAAGCACCTTTCCCTCTTGCTCATATACATCCTTCCAGATCCAAAATAGGTTTTTGCTTCAAAGTAAACTTGATATAATGTGGGGGGGATCCCCTGCCAAAAAGTATATAGGCATTCACAAATTACAGGAAATAATTCTCTTCTAGAGCATTCCTTCACATTCCTCTGATGCTCACACTAGCAATCACATACCCTCTGTTAAGAAAATCTCTCTTGTAACGCATGTATATTATTAAACATATCAGAGGTATTCAGAGCATTACTGAGCTGTTAAGGGCATCATCCACAAATATATTTGATATAGTTGAACCCAAGCCTAAACCATGAATCCTCCCCTGTGTATCTTAAAAATGTAGGCACATTTGTATTGACACAATTACAGATTTTAAAAGATAGAATAAAAGCAGTTTATAAAGATTATGCAGAATTTGTACGCAATGCTTCCTGAAATTTTCTGGACTTTTAGATAATAAAGCATCATTTAATCATCTGAATGTGCTCCTCTGCTGGATTGTTAGTCCTGAGATATTGCAGGTCTGATAATTCTGTAATGATACATAAGCTTTTCTTCATCATTTAGTATTTACCCATGTCGTTTTTCTTAATTCCACTAATCTGTTCACTTCTTTCACATTCGGTTACTGAAATAGACTAAAATGCTGAGATGAATATGTTATTTTTTAAAAACTCTTGGGAAAGAATAGCTCAGTGTATATCATGCATAAAAAGTATCTGCAGCATTTAGAACCTAGCCTGTTTTCTGGTAAAGTTAAAAAGATTTTTACCAATTTGCATTCTATTAAAGAAATGCCCCAATAAACAAAGATTTTGAATGTGCTCATATTTTCCCCATGATCTAGAAAATTCAAAGATTATTAGTAGGAAAGGGTTCCAACAATATATATAGATGAAATATTGTCATGGATTGATAAAGAACACATTTTTTTTCTGCAATTTCTCTTTACTCAGCAATAACCTTATAGCCAAGTGAGCAGAAAAATGCCTGTTTTGTATGGAAAATACAGTACTTCCTTTCCTTGTCTTCCTTCCCAATTTGCTGTTAAATGAGAATCTGTAATAAACCTGCTCAGCATTCTTAATCTGTGGCAGAGGAGTTCTAAGAAACAATACGTCTGTATAATATTAACAGGAAATCTATGGTTTTGTGGTTTTGTGTAGAGACATCTCTGTTACAAACTTACTATTTTGTTAAGGGGGAGTATTTACAGTTCACCTACATTTCTATTTCAATTTGTCAAGGTTGCTGTTCTGACTGGAAGTAATCACAAAACTAGAGTTGGTTTGTGGGTTTTTTTTTTTTATTTCCATGACCACCAACGGACCACTAACTATCTGCTCCCAGGTAGTACAAACTCTTTTCATTTATGTGATGACATATGAGAGCTATAAGCTTTCATTAAAAAGGAATTTACAGAGTACAGTCATTTTTATTCTGTGAGAAAGTTCTTCTTCTAAACTCCCAATACATCCAAATTCACGTCAATAAGTAATTAAAAGAAAATTATCTGGACTATTAAATGAGACCATGTTATTGCAGATGTAGAAACAGGTCAAGTTAAATGTGCACATATCCAGTAGAATAAATAGGGATATGCTGATTTATATCATCTGACATTTCTAGCTGTGAATCTTTCTTAGCTTTTGCAGATTCCCTTTCTACATCAAAGAAATACGTGCAGTGCTTCTGAAGGAGACTAAATAAGGGGCAGGAACCAAAAGAAAATAATTATTGTAAAGCATCTGAACCTGGTATGATAGGAATACCATGAAAATCATTCATATCCAGGAAATATTCCAGAAAGGATGCACAGGATATTAGTACCCATGGCAAAGTATTTTTCACATTGCCAGTGTTTTAAGGAGCAGGTTTATCTGAGAACGAATTATGAAGAATAGCCTTCCCAAAATAAAGTATATGCTGACTGAACAAAACAAGTTTCTTAGAAACATAAGTGGTTGTACATGTCTTTTACCACAGGAAAACTGATAGACTCAGGAAAAGGCAAAGTAGAACGCAAGTATTAGTGCATTAATATTGACACTTTAAGAAATAGAAATATTTCAAGTATAAATTCCTCTTCTTTCTTCTGTCATAAACTTTTTCAACTTCAAAGAACCTAAACAGTTAGCCAAGTACGGCTGTGTGTGTCCCTGGATCTTGTGGGATACATAGGAAACCAAATCTATTTTGCAATGTACATTCTTTTTCTTGTAGTAATCTTGTTCGCAGCAAATGCTGGCAGCTGTTGACTTCTCTCACTATGGTCTTTGCAGAAAGATTCTTGTAGGTAGATCCCTCAATAAAGGTGGGGAAAATGCTCATGAGCGTAGTGTTTGGATTAATTTTCTAATGGTTCCCACAACAATTCTTAAAAAAAAACAAAGGTTCCTCAAGGCCCTAGGAGCCACTTAGGTGAGAAGGTGGTGAAGGCTTTCACTTTTGAGATTACATGGGCCCTAATTTTGCCTTTAATTATATTTTTTATATGGTTTTGACGTCAAAGGAGGGATCAAGGATTTGATCTGACACATGTCTTCATTAAAGTCTTGCAGGCACTAAATGTTGAGATTTGAATGGTGATTGGAACAACCTGGTAAAAGAAGGAAAGAAGGATCAATATTACCTGAAGGAGGGGAAAAGAGGAAAAGGAAAAAGAAGCTAGGAGCACTGAGTTATTCAGAATTACTCTTCTAAAATGGGGCTGGGAAATTGTCTACTAAACAAAATCTTCACCCTAGGATATTAAACTGGCTGTGAGGCAACTATTATGTACATATTCCTTACACAGAACACTAAATGAGAAAGTAAGTTTTAAATACATACAGTACATTCAATGACTGTTAAAAAGAATTGGATAGAAAACAAAGTTCTTTGTATCCTTCACAGAGCAGGCCATTTATTTGTACAAATTTCAGCAAATCACATCTCTCTACCACAAGGTCTAACTACATTATTGAGAAAAATGGACTTTTACCTTATTATTTACCAAGGTTATAACCTGGAAATGTTTTCTGACCTCTGCTCAAGGTTCATTTGCACATTTTCAAGGTCCACTTATCCAGACAACTCTGATTACTGATGCCTATGGGGATTATCTTTAAGCAGACAGTTCAAACTCTTGTCCCTTCTCCAACCTCATTTTCTTCTCATTCTCTTGCTACGAGGAGATCAGTAGTTATAAACTTCCCATTACTGTGTTGGTCAGCAAAAAAGCCACATGGACATTAATGTTTATTAGCGAGCTTTTTAGCAGAGTAATAGCCAAAGTGGTCTAAGCTTTAAAACTCTCCAGTGCCAGCTGGAGTATCAGAAAATGTGTATGAGGCTTTAATTAACTGTAAAATCTGAAGTGAACTGCATTGCATGATACCTGGGGATTTCAGTGAAGAACGTACATATGTTCTCTCTGCTAATTGAAGATGAGCTGCATTTTAAGGGATTACATCCCCTGAGGTTGCAGAGCCAGAGAGAGCAGAAGATAGGAGAAGAATTTTAAAGGCCTAAAGTAAACTTTCGGTTAATGGTCTGCCCTTTACAAGAAAAGTGCATTAACAGTTTATCTTTAAGCTGATTTACTGCATGTTGTGTAAATTTTGTATGGAAATGGGAACGTGGTGCAAAAATGAAGTTTATATTCTTTCTGCCTACCCATAAAATGTAAAAATTGAAAGGCTTCTTACAGTTCTGTTGCAAAGCTCAGACTTTGTTTTCACTTTTTCATTAAGCACTGAGAACTTTTTTGTTTGCTTTTAAGATGTTACAGAAGTAGATTAAATGGAAAAGAAACTAATCCTGGCTGTAAACTCATCTGAAATGTAGTGGACAATTACAGCACTCTAGTGGCAGGGTGATACTGAATTGCCTGTTCCAAAGATGCACAAGCGCTAGCTGATAGCATGGGCATTTCACCTTGCAACAGGGACAAAATACAGTACGGTGTCCCAAAGGGGATCTTAAAGCCTTAAATTTTAGTAAGAGATTCCAGCCCCCTCCTTCTTTCTCCTCCTCTCCAGTCCCCTGTGCTTAGTCATTGGTTTTCTGTCAATCAGTTGGAATATTTACCTCTCCCAGCCTTTTTGTTACACATTGGGAGGTATCTGAGTCTTGTTCCTGGATTAAGTAAAGCTGTTGTGCTTCCCATTCTTCCACTCACTGCTGCCTCTCTAGGGGGAGCAGGTGGAGTAAAGAAAAAGTGAGATTAGCAGCTGCCTCTGATCCTTCCCTCAGGGTAAAACAGAGTGAAATAGCTGGCCAATCTGGCATCCTTCAGACTATACTATAAAGTGACAAATTAAAACCAGAGCAACAGATGAAGCTTTACATTAAAATCCTTAATTTTATTCATTTTAGATGTGATGCGATATTATTCCACATCTTGAAAACCATTGAGAGGGGCAGATGAAAAGGGCAGCAGAAATTGCTTTTAGATGTAAGAGAAGAGGTAGACATTTTCAGAGTACCTATCATGGTTGCATTCCACCAACAAGCAAAGCCAGTATTGTGCATAGGAAAGCAATAGTATATTGAATTTACAGGAGAAGAAAAGGTGTGAAGGGAATAAGAAAATGTTGGGAAATAGAGATTAAGTTGAATTGAACCTGCTTTCTTGATTAAATCTATTGGGGCAGGGGTACGGGGGAGAAAGAATTAGACAAAACAGCTTGGAGAAATGTTTCCCTGGTGTTTCTCTGAGTAAGAGGGTGGGGATTTTTTTTTCTGTTTGACTTTATCCATTGCTTATTTCAGAAACTGGTGTGTGACTGAAATGAGTAACCAATGAATTTGGGGGTCTACCTGGTTCATCTAAGTCTGTTATCTGGATATAGGCTGCAACATTTTGCAAGCTGTGTGCCGTTCCAGTGCACATTTTACACAAGCTGAATGTGCATTATCACAATAAGCGGTTGCAGTAAGAAGGGCATTGCTGCACTACTTCATGAAGGAGTTAATTGCTATAGCTTGATTTATGTCAGCAAAGTCATTGCAATTTCTCTTACATTTGAAACGGAGTTTTGGAAATCGCATAGAAAATATTGCCAACACAATCTGAAATAATATGGGGTTACTGGAAAAACAATGAACCTGTTAAGATATAGTCATTTTCCATACTACCTGTTATTTCATACAGTGCTATATTAAAGAAAAAAAAGATTAAGGAAAGTGAAGAAATGGAGTCACTCTTTATGTTCAGCACATAAAATATTGAATACAATCTGAAAGAGAAACTGCTTACATTTCCTTTGTATGAAGTGTGTGAGACATAGCAGATGAACACATGAAACAGATCATATAATATTTAACACAAGAACCTCTGAGGTGGTTAATGAGCTGATTTCTATTAACTTCAGCAGTGCTATACAAGCACAGGATCTGGTATCTAACCTCTAGACACATAACAGAATTACTTTGGGTCATATTTTTTGCATCCTTAATTCCAAGTGAGAGAGAAATCATATGTTGTGGACACTCATAGTGTACTACTCATTACTGCTTTATAAACACTGAAGAGTCACAAGTATTCCAGTTCCCCTTTCTTCTAGACTTCTTTATGGACATTGAACCTTTGATGTCATTCCTCTTTGTTCACAACTGTACTTTGCCGCTTGTTTTGCCTGTATAATGGTGGTTTGACAGATGAATCCTGTGGTAAGTAAACCTGACTTTTAGAATTATAGGATCTTTATTTCATAATTTTTATTTTGAGTATAACTGATGCCTGCCAACTGTCTGAGCATGTAATTACCTCTTTCATTGAAGTAGTACCTCTGGAATAGGCTCAGGAGTGAGTTCAGGTGAGGCTTCCATGGCAGGGGTGCATAATGGTGCAGTACAGTGCAGCACACGGTGCCCTGCCTGGTCCAAATCCCCAGCTGCATGAAGACACAAGGGGGATTTTGAAGCTGAAATTATAAGATCTTTCAAGGATCAAGGTGTGCATCCATCTTCCCTCCTCTAACAGAGCATTGAGGTCTCCTCTGCCTTTTTTTGCTGTTCTGCCTTTGAACTGTTCTCAGGGATCTGTCTGCCCTTCTTAGTTACAGAAGTGATACCTCATGCTTTTCAGATATGTGGTGATTTTGGTATGCAGCTTGCAGGGCCTGAAAAGCTAGATACTGTTGTGCTATAGACATGGAGTATGGCAGTTGCTGAACTTGGGAGCATTTTTCCTTCTTTGCATCTTATTTGGGGAAGGCAGGGTATCCCTGAGTATCAATGGTTCTGTCAGAAAGCAGGGGTATATTTACATACCGTTTGCTTACTGTAAATAGTTGTGTTCTTCTCATGAATCTTGCATAAAAACTGCATATCAGCTGGCACAATGTGCCAAACAGAAAAAAAGTTTGCATAAGCTTTTTTTTTTTTTTTTTTTTTTTTTAAAAAAAAANTAAAAAAAAAGAATTTGGATTAAGTGTTGACATGTTAAACATTGTTCTACAATCAAAAATGTCTTTGGTTGCTTGAGTATTTAGATTATGGTAATACCATAATTAAAATAAGCAGATGAACTTTCCAGGCACAAATAAGGTACAATCCTTACTGCCTTCAAAATCCTAAAACAGAGTTAAAAAACTCCACGACAAACTACAAAGAGTTTTAAAGAAAGGAACATCCAAGAATAAAAACTATAATCTATAAAATCAAGACAAACCCTTTTGGACAAATAGTAAAGATTTTTATAAAGGAGGGGGAAGAGAAATAAATGATGGACTGTGATATGGGATGTTTAGATCAATTTCTATATATTAAAAAAATGGCTAGGGTTTTTTTTATATATATTTTTCTTTTTATATTCTGCATGTATTCCGGTTTAATGCATCCGTATGCATGTTCTCAGATACAAGAAACTAAGTCTTGAGGTATTTGCTCCAAAGTCCAGGCACTGATTAAAGATTAAAGTTTAGATTGCCTACATAATATTTCAGCTGTCCACCTCTGATGCGCGTTCTGCCCTTCTGGATTTTCCTGTTGTACACACAATCTATGCAACTGTATCTAAACTCTGATTAACCCCAGGGCAAGTGGGTGCCCAGCACTCAGAAAAATGGTGCTTGGTATCATATTTTGCCAACTAGCTACATCTTTTTGTTGTAAAGAATCTAGGTGGAGCTATTAGACTCGTGTAAAATCTTAACAGGCTAAAGATCCCAGTAATCTATAGCAATAGAGTAAAATTAGTTTGCTGAAGCTGATAACATCACTAGGTGTCTCTCTATTTCTCTGTCAGCACAGGCATAGCTTATATGTCATATTTATTCCAGGGCAGGGTGATAATAACATTTTCTACTGTCCAACTGCTGTTGACACCCAATATCTGTTATCATGCTGAGGCTCACTTTAAATTGAAAAAACTGATAAAATATCCAAGAATCTGAATGCACTTTATTGGTTTCACTCCTGAGTTATGCTAGGTTAACATTAAAAATATTGCTGTTCAGATATAGAAATGGATCCTACTTTACTAAGTAAAAAAATATTTTTAAGTTCCTGTACTTTGGGTTTTTTATAGCTTGCACAGCTGTATCTTTTATCCAGTTAAGGTTATAGTAAAGATCAAACAATTTCTCTCTTATGACAGAGCTGAATTTCTCCCTTTTGACCACTTTCACCTTCTGCAAAGAACCTGTAATTCTAAACCTGTCAGTTCTCACATTACTTCTATAGGTATCATAAAGCTTCTAGGAATTGAAAAAAAAAATTCCTATATTTTGTTGTTGATTATATTGGTTTTCATAGTAAATATTCTTATAAATCATGGTTGCTTATTTTTTGTATTTATTTCATTCTTGGTTAATGTTGGTGTTACGTACTTCCAAAAGAGAATGGAGAAAGACAGACTAAAGAAAATATGGTAGATAAAAAAAAAAAAATCCAGAAGAATGCTTAAACCAAATTACGATGTACTGTGTGGGAAACTGAGGGAAATGAAACAAGATTACATGAAGAAAATTATAAAAGCAGTGAGAAAAAAAAATTCTATAAAAGAAAAAAACTGTACTTTAAGCTACACAAACACTTTGAAATACACTTATTTTTTTTTAAAGAAAACTTTTGACTATTGTTCTGTTTCTACCCTATTCATTTTTGCCTGATGCATTTGTTCTCTGCAGCCCTTGCTATTATAAATACAATTGCAAATAAATAAAATAATAAATAGGTTAGAATAGAGCAGAACAGAGTAGACTAGACTAGGCTAGATGAGGTTAGACTAGAGTAGAAAAGTGAACACTGAGGTTTTGGAATAGACATTTGATTTCAATGCCCGAAGCTTTAAAGAAGACACAAGGATCTTGAGGTCATCTTTAAAATCATGTAGGCTAACTATCCTGGAGCTGCAAGGGGAGAGAGAAAATAAGGTAAGATCAGGACTGAGAATTTTGAAGGAGGAAAAGAACTGTGGACATTAATTAAGGAAAAAAAATTAGATGAGGAACAGCATTATCTCAAAAGTGAAATAACAGTCTCAATAGCAGCAGGCAAGAGATCATTTATTTGGAGGGCAAAGTAGATTCATACTGGATAGTACACTGAAGATGTCCATCCGTGGCTGCCATAGCAGTAAAGAGACCCCTCCTGTTAACTTCCTGCTTGTTCTCCTTAGTCTCATGATGGCCCCAGAGGACTGAAATCCTTCTCTTTCTATTTTCTGCTGCCCTTTGATAGCTAACATACAGTTACTGTCTCTCCTCAAGTCTTCCCTTTTTCACCCAGGAAAGGCTCAAAAAGCTATCCCCTTTTTCTGAAAAGCTTCTTTCTGTTCTTACTTTAGTTCCACTTCATATTGCTCCTGAGATTAGTGATTTTTCTGTAAGAGCACCTCTTTCCTTCTCTTCTTCACACCTTTCACCAGTTTTCTTTGTAACTCTTAAGAAAGTAAAAGAAGGGGCTGAGTGAACAGACAAGAGGAAATGATCATATGATACTTTAACTGTTCTTAGAAAGATTGTGCTTTGAATCCCATCATTTCTGGAAAGCAGAGAGAGTTTTTATGGCAATATTCTTATCCAAGTTTCTACATAAAATCATGGAGAAACTTCTGTGGTTCTGTAAGAAAATAAAAATGAGAGGCAATTGATTTCCAGATTAATATATATAATATTCTGCCATATTTGGTGCTGCTGTTGAAGGCATACAGTGGATATATCAAACCAAGACAGTTGCTAAATGCCTTTAGCTTTTTTATAATGTATGTTTTGCGTATTCATTTTTAGTTCTGAAATCTTGGACTAGTCTTACTCACTGAGCAGTAACAAAAACAGGGAAAGTGTGTTTGTTTTAGGAGGGAGATGTCATACTTTGAAATCAGCCTTGGGCAATTCCAATACTAAACTTTCTCTGCTATTGCCCACAACAACAGCATAATGCTAGTTTCTCATAGGATTGCTTCTTCTGAGATATGTCATCAGTGGTAACTTGCACTCCTGTCCAAACATATCTTTGGAAAATAATATAATTTTTTCCTACTCATCCTGGCTTGGTGTATTTCAATTACTATTACCCTATATTCTAGAGATAGTGACAACACACTTTGTTTCCTCTGTTCAGCTCTTAAGTGCAATATACTCTCCACTAAGTACAGAAAGGAATTTTTTACATTGTTGGGATTCTCTCACTGAACAAGTATTGAGATAAATTTGAGGGACAGCAAAGCTTCTTCATTGTCACTACAAAGCAGTTGATAGTCTTCAAAATGCTACAGTGGATGCTGACGACAGGCTAAATGTTCATTTACTCTCAAAACAGAGAAAAAGCAGGAATATTCTAATGAAAACAGTATGTATGTTATCTACCATCACTGTGAGGACATTACAATGAACAAGGAGGAAACAGATCCTTGATTATAGAGGTTGATTGAAACATCTTTCAGCTGCTTTGCATGCAAAACATATCCTGGTATTTCAAAGTGACTGAAAAAAATAGTTTAAACAAATTCAGAAGTCTACTTTTCTCTACTGATGTGGTGGGAATCATTTAATAAAAGCTCATGAGATTTTTTTTTTTTAAATCATGGATATACAGGAAACAATAATAGGTAAAGTAGCAATAGCTGAAATGGTCAAGAAGAGAAAATAAGTGGTTTTGTATTTGTGATGTGTGAATGATGATATGCACACATCCGAAGAGCTGATCAGACTTCATAATGTAGCTGGCACTTCATAAAGTAGCAGCCAGAATTTAAATATTTGATTATATAAATCAGAAAGTGATCGACACTAGAAATCATCTTGGTAATGAGGTAATTAAAATGAAATGTGCAGGTATTTGAAACAACTAAATCAACCCCAGAATAATTCTATTTGCACTATAGGAAGTTTCTTTTCCATTGTCCTTGAGGTCTGACTATTAGTTACTCACTCTCTTCTCCTTTTCCAGAGGTCCAGTCTGAGATGCAGACCTCTCACTTCATTCTCTGTCTCACATCTCTTCTTGACATCCTGCAGTCCCTACATGCTCCTCTGCTTGAGTAGACCTCCTTGCTCCCCAGGAAAAGTGCAATTTGTCCAAAGCAGAGGTGCTTTCATGACAGTCATATAGTCAGTGATGAGGTTGGTAGGGTACTTCTGGAGATTGCCTAATGCAGCTTAAGACTGGATTCAATTGGGTTTTGAGTGTCTCCATGGATGGAGGCTCCACAGCCTCTCTGGGCAACCTATGTTTGACCACTCTCCCGCGAAAAATCTTTTTCTCATGTTTAAAGGAATTTCCTGTATTTCAGTTTGTGCTCATTGTCTCTTGTACTGTCACTGGATACCACTGGCTCTTCATTCTTTTCTCCAGTCCAACAGGTATTTTTATGCATACTCATACCACAAAATCCACTCTTCTAAGAGTGTAACACCACTAGGAACACCTGAGAAGCAAATATAGAGGCTGTCACAGACTGCCTTTATTTATTTTCTCCAAGTCAATTAAAATGCCCAGATGAAATGCCTTATCTGATAATTTAAAATATGAAAAATTAATTTCCTCATTAGGAGCCATATGTCCATCCACTCACATGGAGCCTTTTAATAAAATCTCTTACTTCCTGATAAATTGCTGTTTCCAAGTACAACTAGGGTGTTACCTCCAGCTATGATTTCTAGAAAGACTCCTTTATTTTCAAAGGACACATGCCTACTGCTTATTTATCAAGGCAAATCATACATAAGACCTGGCTAGCAAATATCACAATAACTAATTCCATACAAATATTGTAATAGCATTAGTATCAGTTAGTTCCTTAGTCATAATGTCCTTGGATAATCAAATATCAGAGAATTCTTTTCTTTGTAGGCTTCTTCTTCCTATAAATTCATGCATATCCAAAGATCTTTGTTGGTGCAAATATCACATAGTGGGGCATGTATGATGATCTTCTTTAGTTATCTAATTGTAGATGTTGTTTGCTACTTCTCCTATATATCTTTATAGACATAAACTGCAGCAATACAACCACTGAAATTGAGCAACAATCTCACAGAACGAAAAGTTTGTTATATCATTTGTTGCTTGACATGTCAACATGCTTATACTTCATTCCTCCATTTTACATGTGTGAAACTCTTATGAAAAAATATACAACATGAGCATTTCAGTGCCTAAGACTTAAACATTTATGCCGATACCACCAAGATTTATATTTATGGATGGCACAGTGTAAGATAATACAAAAAATCATGGAAGCAAAAGATTGGGTTGGTGACCCAAGCCTATGGGAAATTTTCTTGTTTGACAGTTATGTCTGATGATAACTATCTTTATTTTACTTCAGTATGAAGAAACATTTTCTGGACAAAATAATCTGTGGATGTTGAAGATAATGTGAATGCTTCAACTTTCAGAACTAGAGAAGAGTTTCCCAAATATGCAGAGGTAAACTCATCTATGCAAATTGAGTTGGAAGTAACTGATTTTGCAAAAGCTAATATTGAACAGGGTTATGACGATATGATATCAATTACTGAGGCCTCCGTAACTATTCCAAATGTAATTGAAATGTGAGTTTAAGATGGTTCCAGGTGCACGGTTCTGTTTTCAGCCATGATCAGCTGATTACTCATCATCATCTGTTGCAAGCCAGCTGTCAGCTCACAGGGAGAGCATTGAAGTCAGTTTGGCTGAGCAAACAGAGTTATTTCTGAACTGAATGTCAATTGGTTTCCAAAGCAGTGAAAGTAATAAAAGTGGTGATGTCAGTAACAGCAATCAAGCTGCACAGAGAAGCATTATTTCACTGCCCTAAATCAAATTAAACCATGGCTTTGATTAACAATGAGGCAATTTCTGCTCCACAGGTTCAGGCTTTTACTTGCATATTAGGACAAAACTATGTTATTGATAGATCAGAAACAGAGAAGAACTAGTTTCAGGAAACCCAAGTTAATGACTTCATTTGTCTATTTTTATTGAAAAAAGAAAAATGCATTACTGGTTAAATTCAATGTTTCTTTTGTTTCCCAATGGTCTTTACAGTAGAGGCAAGGAGAGTGCTAAAACATAGCTTTTTGGGAATAGCTCAGCAGATACAGGTGTATGTGTGCAGTGGTGCATATGTTCTGTAAATTCTGATTCATCTGGACACACGTGCCTGTAGATCTTATTCATAAATGAAAGCTCTAGTGATTTGTTTATGAAACACTGATTATAGTGCAAATCCACAGAGCAACTGTACGTTGTTTCTGTAACAGATAGCTACACCCATCAGATTCATTCCTGTCATTTCTAGAGAAATTGCAGGTTGTCTGGAGTGGTTGTGCACTTAGCTGTGTGTTTGGAAATTCCAGAGATACCTAGAGAGTTCTCAAAATCTGCCTGGACAAAAGAAAGCATTCAGGAAACTTAGCAGCCTTTCCAGTTATGAGTAACCATCAGTAGCATTGAAAGAAATACAAAAGCAGCAGGTCCAGAGCTAACCAAGCCTGAAAGAAAAGAAAGGTGAAAACTTGTATCTATATGGGATGATTTAAGGATGAATTTCAGACTGAAAGCCATAAGAAAGTAAAGTGGCCATAAAAAAAGAAAATAACTTGACAAATATTTAAAAACAGTTTTTAAGCTTCCTAATTTTGAAGTCAGACTCACGATCCTGCAGACGGTCTGAGTCATGATTTTTTCAGCCTGTAGGACTGATAGCTCTACAATTCTCCTGAGACTTATAAATTTCTGTGCTGATGAAAAAGGAATGTTTATTGTTCTCATATGAACTTAACCCATTAGCTTTCTAAAATAATGTGTCATTATGCTCATTTTTCTTAGGACTATTCTCTCCCACTAACACTTCAAGAGTCAAAATATTAAAAAAAAAAAAAAAAGAAAAAAAAAGAAGAAAAAAAAAAGAAAAAGATCTTAATATAAGATAGGAGTTACTGTAAAACAGCAACCCTGTCCCTGTGCACTGAAAATCCATCAACACTGGATCTATCAGCCAGACTTTGTAATAATGTAATACACAAGAAGTAAAAGCTTTACTAAATATGCTTTAAAAAGCTACTAATATTATTCCTTTAGATTAAACAACCATCTGGCTACCTTCTTAATCACTTGACCTAATTGCAAGGTGGTCATTTAGCACATTTCAAAGCGATATTCAGGTAGATAAGGTTATGAAGAAAAACATCTGTTTCATATCACAAATAATAAATAAAGTTAAACAATTAAAGCAGTGATGTGCCTTGGGGATTTGTATGGAGTCCCTCATTAAAATTCTACAAACTAAATCAAGGTATGATTATACTTAATTTTCATGCTTCTGATGAAGTTTATTTGCTTTCTGGCTATTGCTAAATCATTCCTGTAGGATCTCTACAGGCATCTTAGCCAAAGCAAATATTTTTCACTTCTCTATTACCATAAACACAAGAAGGAATGGTTTTCTTTAGGGACTAGTAGGGAAAAAAAAAATAATGCAGTAGATATGTGTCTCAATGTCATTATAGCAAAAAGT
This sequence comes from Thinocorus orbignyianus, assembly GCA_013400375.1. Taxonomy (NCBI): domain Eukaryota; kingdom Metazoa; phylum Chordata; class Aves; order Ciconiiformes; family Thinocoridae; genus Thinocorus; species Thinocorus orbignyianus. The sequence goes on along the minus strand of VXBW01003303.1, from coordinate 1,096,553 downwards.
ACTTGAGAATCTCTTTGCATACCTCTACTAATATCACCTATAGTGTTTATCCTACCATGTGGTTGAATAAGTGTGCAATGAGAAACAGCAAATGGTTTTGGTATGTATTTCTTGCCTTCTCCTGTCATCTTCCTTCTCAATTAAGTTCCTGTAAGAAGGTATTCTTTTAGAAGAAGAAATGTGTAGCCTTCAACGTACATCATTCGTATAGCCCCGTGGAGCACATGGTTACAGGGCAGTGACATTCCTGGGCACAGAGCTATCATATAGACAAATATTAAATATCAGATAATTGTTCTGGCAATTTAAGACTTCAGACTGGAAGAGAGATCTTTCATTTTCATATCAAACAGTTCCAACTTCTTTTTACTTCTTTTTACTTTTAACATCAATTAATTTCTATTTGATTTTGATTTTTGTTTTGTCTAAAAACACAACAGAGCAAGACTTAGCTACTTTTATGTGGAAAAAAAAAAAAGAAAAAAAAAGTCACTCAGCCCCTTCTTTTACTTTCTTAAGAGTTACAAATAGGAATTAAGTTCAAACGGATATATTTTACCTAGATTTAATAATGAAGAAAATAAAAACAAGAAATAGTAGCAGTTGCCATTTGGCGTGAGTGTTACCTTTCGTTGCTCTGTGCCCTTTTACAGCCAGCAGGAACTATTTCTGAGAAAGGCACAAGAAAATTCAAAATAGCCAGCATTAGCTGAAACTATGCTTAGCTGCTTTCTTTGAAAATTGCTGGACAGGGTACATCTTGAATCAGAGGAACTCAGGGAATGAATAGATTAGTCAGTATAACTTAACTATGGACATTTTCATAAAACTTATCACATATTTCATTTGTACACTGATACTGGTATACTACTAAATTTTGTTGGTGTAATGAAATTTTGTGACAGAAAGTTCCACGAAAATATTTTGTGCCACAAATAGGTCCTGAAGGATAGGTATATCTAATTAACTGAAAGATTTTATTTTACTATGGTAGGACAGCAGGATTCTATTTACATTATCGGAAATATTTAATTTTTGCCCGTGTCTTCCTAGTCCCGTTTCAAGTCAAATTATTCACAGTCATCTTCTTTGGCTTTTTGTTTGACATTTCTTATCATGCCTCTGATGCAATCATGTTTATTTCTATTATTTGAATATGTATGTTTTAAGGTCCATAAGAGAGCACAGTATTCCAAGTGAGAATATGCTGTTGTTTTCTATGATCTCCATTGTGCAAGCTATATTCAGACTTATTTATTTACTCTTCATTTTAGTTTTTTATCTCTTATTCATTAGTCCTTCTGTGGTTCATTTCTACCACTACAGAGAGAGAATAAGTTTTTGCTGAGCAGTCTAGAGAGGCACACTGAATTTATTTTTTTATTTTTTTATATTTCGAATTCAATATATGAATGTCAATTTTTTTTTCTCTCTACTAGATGCTTTCTTGCATTCATGAACAGAAAAAGTCACATGCCAGGATTTTGCACATTTCTCCAGTTTTACTGGACCTGACAATACCTTCTGGTTTCTATTAAATGGGACGCATACCAGATAATTTTCATTAGAAAAACCAATTTCATTATGATTTCCCAGTGATGGGACTGAATTATAACATACATCTATTCCTGTATTATGTCTGCATTTCTGTGGACTCTTTTGTATCAGTGGAAGAAATTCACTCAGCTGTGTCATTATAGGACTGTGAGCAAACTCAAGGACTCAGTATCTTTTCTCTAGCTGATAGCTTTTTGTTCTGTGTTTTACTAAGTGATTTTTAAACCAGAGTTCTTTCTTTTTATTACTTGCAGAAATAAACATGAGGTGGAGAACAAAGAATTATTTTGGAATGGTAAAAAGGAATTTTTCCACCTTATTATATGTCTTGCTAAGGATAAAATGTCATGTTTGTTTTCAGCTTTCCCACTGAGTTTGGGAGAGTTTAATAAGCTAAGCATATAACTTTGGAAACTATTGCCCAAGGAAGAAAACTTCAGGTGCCAACCATGTAATTGGAACCAATTTTTTTTTTCTGTAGTTTTCTTTTTTAAACATATTAAAATGGCCAGTGAGTCAGTGAGTGACTAATGTAAAAAAGTAGATACTCTTGAAATTGCTACTGGAGGCCAGAAAACTGTGTCACAAATTCAGAAATCAAGATGTTTCTAGAACTAAAGGCACATGACATGTTTTGTGTGCTTTCTAAAAGTTAGCACGATAAGAAAAACTTTTTATTAAGCTGTAAAATAGTGCTTAGGTGGTAGGCGTATCACAAAACTAACTTATACTGAGAAGATAACATATTTCTTAAGAAGACTCATGGTTCCAGGCTACACAGGATAAAAAGTGTATGTGCTATCTTCAGTCTTGAAAATCTTTATCTTGCCAGGAAATAAATAGACTTTATCTAATGGGAATAAAGGGAAGATTCTATCTTATCTAGGTTTCCATTTCACCTGTCATATTTCAGACTTGCCATATTCTTTCAACAAAAGGTACTCATCACTCCTCTTTGAGCTGGAAGAAAAGGAGGAGGTGAATTGTCGGTGTTTGGACAGTGTATCCCCCTGAGTGCAATAGTACGTGTCTTCTCATTCCACACTGCATGTGTGATGATACCAGACAATTGCTGCCATGGTTACGCTACTACTCACTGGCTCCATTTTCCTAAATATTGTCTTCTCTTGCTTTGTAGTAATAAGTGGACTGTTACTGTTATTTTGCTGGTGCAAGATAGCAAATGGCACATAGTAATTATGCTGCTATACAAAGAGTGTTTCAAGCATGGCTACTGCTTAAAAGAAAACGTCTGCTCTGGTGAGACCCCACTTGGAGTACTGTATCCAGCTTTGGAGTCTTCATCACAGTAAGGACATGTAACTGTTGGAACGGGTCCAGAGGAGGCCCACAAAGATGATCAGAGGGATGGAGCACCTCTCCTATGAGGACAGGTTGAGGGAGCTGGGGCTGTTCAGCCTGGAGAAGGCTCCAGGGAGACCTTGGAGCAGCCTTCCAGTATCTAAAGGGAGCTACAGGAGAGCTGGGGAGGGACTCTTTGTCAGGAAGTGGAGTGATAGGATGAGGAGTAATGGTTTTAAATCGCAAGGGGGAAGATTTAGATTAGATATGAGGAAGAAGTTCTTTGCTGTGAGGGTGGTGAGGCACTGGAACAGGTTGCCCAGAGAAGTTGTAGATGCCCCATCCCTGTGAGTGTTCAAGGGCGGGCTGGATGGGGCTTTGAGCAACCTGGTCTGGTGGGAGGTGTCCCTGCCCATGGGATGGGGGTTGGAACTCTTTAAGGTCCCTTCCAACTCTAACCATTCTATGAACTTAGTTGTTTAATGCAGAGGGAGCTCTGTTTTCCATCTTCAGAGACATCCCACTAAATAAAGCAGACATTTCCACTCACTGTCCCGAATAACTTCATGGAAAGTAGGCCTCCATATATCTTCTGCAGAAAAAAAAATAATGCAGCGCAGAATTTGAGTACGTTGTGGTTTGAACATGAAAAGACATCCATTCTTCTGAAGGTGTGCAATTTTTATTGAAACTGATTATGTCTGCATAGACATGGAGCAGGCTAGACCTAGACCCCAAAAAATCAAACCAAAAACTTTTGTGGATATCAATAGACCCTGGAACAATGCCTAAGATCAGATAAATCAGTACTTGCTTTTTCTAATATGGATGGGTAGATGGAGTTTTCCAACAGCATATAGACTTGCTAGTGCAGCTAACAGCCCAAGGACCCATCGGTGAAGCATGCATCGACTGACTATAGTCTTACATACCAATAGAAGCCTTGTATAATATTTCCTAGTATTAATTCTCAGACTATTGCCAAACATCAGAGGGCTTTGACAGCTCCACATCTTAGAAACCACACAGTTAAGGGCAAGAACTTAACATGTTAGAAAGCATAAACTGAAGAATAGAACTTCTGAATGAATAACTCTGTTGAATAAATATATATAAATCTATAGTGGAGCTGGACAACTGAAAAGATGTATTTGTTGTACAAGGTGTCTTACAAAAACACATTTTCTAATGTGTTTAATTTAATCTAAATGTAATCCTCTTAGTTCCCTCTGTGGATACTTTCCTTCTATTCTTTTTGTCCTCATGTCTGGAACAAAGTAAATTCTCATGTCTTTTTCTTCTTTCCTTTGGACTGCGAAAAACACTGTTTTTCAGAGTCAGACTATTATATTTTAAAACATACATTTTCCTCACTGAGTGTTTTATGCAGAAAAGCTGAGCCTGCGGGATAAGAACCAGATGGAAAAAAAGTTTGGTAAGCTGTTCCTGCCTTAACATTCAGTAGATATTCAGAAAAATTTTGATGAATTTGCACAGCTATAGGGAACAACATATATTATGATGTAAATGCCATCAATATGACATATGCTTAAAGTTCTGTGTATAAATAAATAAAACATATTGAAAAGCCTGCTGCTTACCCCAGCTGCTTATTTTTCACAGTGTATAACTGCCAGAGAAAAAATGAAAATACCCCTTGCTTTTGCAGTGTTTTCATATTGGGTTTGAGTCATAAAGTAATTAGTAATATTAAATCAAAATTCCTAGCTGCAGTCAGGTCAAGCCCCATGAGTGAATTTCTGTATTTGTTTTGAAAAAGATATACAATCTTTTATATCAGGCTGACAGAAAATGACATCTTCTTTCAAGATTACATCCTGACTGAAAGAAGATACATTTAGCAACGATCTTTCAAGGAACTCCTGATAATTCACAGGTGAATTGATACAGCTGTTTGATAGCTTACTGGGGCCAGTGGAAAAGCTTCAGGTGACATCCATGAGATCTCCATTGGTTCTCAAGGTCACTTTTCTTTGGAAGTGATTTGGTGACCAAAAAAATGGAGTCATTGCAATAGAAATTAGGGAATTGCTAAAATTCTCTACCAATACATAAAAACCAATGAAGGATACCTGTTATAAGAGTCACCTGCAGTTGTTAAAACTGTTGTAGCTGGGGACTATTATCCCTAGAGTCTGTGGCGCAGCACCTGGAGACTGGTCAAGGAGGTGGTCTGCCTTGACATTTAGCTGGTGTTACACTGCCAATGACCGACAGAAGGAAACAATCTGATCTGTGATCAATGGACTGAGGCCAAGCATTCAGTGTGAGTATGTGTTTTCATAAGTGTTACTGCTTGCTTGAAGAGAAAGCTGCTAAAATCATAAACCAGTGGAAAATCTGTATGTCTAGAAAAAAAAAAAAATCCCTTTCTTCCCTGCAACAGAATTCAAACTTGACACTTACATGTTTAACAGTCCAGTTTAGTTCTAAAAATGCCTTGGCTTTTATAGTGAATCAAATAAACAGATTTATTTTGGAAAACTGAGTCCGGAGGACTAACTTTATTCCCCAACCAAAACTCCCCTTGCACAAAAGAAGGGTCTTTCTAGATAAGAGTATGTGGGGCCTAGCTTATGTGAATTTTGGTAGCGCACCTAAATCATACAAATAACAAAAATGCTAAATAAACAGTACTTCATAGTATTTTCCAAAGTATTCAACATTGAATTTCCTCTATTCCAGTGCCACAGACAACAGTTTATGTCCTATTGATACAAATAGGAGCAAAACTAAACTAGCAATACAATGTCTTTGAAAATCCAAAAAAGAAGAAGAATGTAATCCTCAATCTGTGATTTTCAGTTTTACTATCTGAATGACCAAGATGAGCAAATTTAGATCGTCCTTTAGTGCAAATTTGTAACTTAATGGTTTGGCTAGGTTTTGGAACATTTGCATCTCTGGAAACTCTTCATCATAACAAATCCCCTGGGAAACTACCTCTAAAGTTAAACTGGGAAATCACAGAAAATTAATATGCCCAAGACAGTATATTCTGCAGTGGCTGTTCCTAAACAGTGTTTACGAACACTGGAAGAGTTCACTTCTAGTGATGGAGTGGTGGTCCTTATTGCCCTTGAATAATATCTTCATCATTTGAATTTATGCAGCATAGTTGAAGAGTAAGTCATGGTTTATTTCTTCTTGGGCATGTGGAAGGTATATTGGGTGCTTGCTTCATATGAGACGCAGGGTTGGGAGGGCTGATTTTGGTATTTACTTTGTTATTAAAGTCAGAAATTGCACAGTGCAAAGAAGTGAGTCTTCTCTTGTAAGTCTCCCACGTTGAAAGGCTTTTGTCTTCCCCATAAACTTCTAATTTTTCTTCCTTCCAGTAAATTGTGTATTTAATTTTTAAGCCGTGGATGCAAAAATCCTAGTTTTCCTGTTTTGAAATGCAGTGACTATACTCTATAACCACAACAAGATAAGGAAAAACTTTATTCTATCTTTTTAATCTTTCAAGGAATTTGAGTTCTATCTAAATGTTCTTGAGACAATAGCAAGCTCTTTATACCAAAATTGGGAGTTGAACAAGTGTCTGCAAAGGCGAGAGCCTGCTACCCAAAATCTGGGAGTTAATGCCTAAGTTCTTCATGGCTGATTGTTTTCAGGAAAAGTTTAGAAGTGCCTGAACCCTTTTTTTTTTTTGTTACTGAAAAATATTACACTTGCAATTCTTCATTCCAACCAGAGACTTGTACCCAGCACTACCTTGATCACTTTGCTTATTATTTTACTTTCCTCTTTCTTCTTTGATCAGCTCTATTTTTCCACTGATATACTCATTAGTACCATACTGCTGAGATAGTTAGGGGATTGGAGCATGTGATAGATGAGGAGAGGAAAAGGGAAATGGATTTGTTTAGCGCAGAGGAAAGGTGATGAGACAGGGGAGGATCAAATCGCTATTTTCAACTACCTAATGAGTTGCTATAAAAAAGAAAGCAATAGACTTCAGGCATTAGTTGAAAAAGGCAAATTCTAACTAGATAAGCAAAAAAATAAACACCATGAGAGTAGCTAAGGACTAGGAAAGGAGACTAGAAAGGACATGAAATCTCAGTCCTTGAAGTCCTTTTTTACAAACCAACTGGGCAAAGCCCTTCAGAAAACAAAGCTGACTTTGAAGTCAGCCCTGCTTTGAACAGGGGATGGACTAGGTGGTCCAGAGGCTTCTAGCTTATGCTATGATTTGTTATAATCACGGTCACATTTGCAGAGCTCATAATGAACTGGATTTCTGAGCATTGCCATCACACAAGAAAATAAAAATACTGCCACTCCTGTGTGCTAATTACATATATTTATAGATAGATAGACAGATATTTGAAGAAAATAATCAAAGAAACCTTGAAAATATCACATCATTTATTCACAGAGAAAAGTAAATTCTATTTATTTTGTGATAAGCTCATAATAGAGAGAGTAATTTGGAGGATGACATTTCAATCTTTATGCAAATAAAGTACAAAAGAACAATATTTGAGTTTGGATCTCAGTTATGGTGACTGCTCCAGGACCTTTTTACGTGGTGTCTAACAACAAAATGGGTTTTAAGGCCAGTTTGCTATGCAGACTCATGAGTGTTTGTTCTTGAACAAGGAAGAAAGCAAATGCAAGAGGCAGAGATTGCCCCTTTGGGAGGCAGTGCAAATTTATGCAAGAGTAAAGTAGACAGTAGTCATGGCCTATTTTTAAGCTATTGGTCATATTTCATATTGGAGTCTCAGAGCAGCTTGTATTCTTTTCTTTCAAATGGTGATTGAAAAGAATGCATTTGTCACAAAACCCATCTATATAAGGTTGTGCCAATTGCATTCAGATCTCAAGAGGATAACTTCTTGTCAAAGTTTCTGCCACTTGGGACCACATGAGCTATAGCAAATGCAGGACTACAGCTGGTTTGGATTCATATTAAGAGATTACAATTCCAACCCCTTCCTTCCTCTCTTCTTGATATTATAGGTACCGATTCATATTCATCTCAGCCTAGAACTAAGCTCTTACAGCTCTAAAACCCACGGTGCAATCTGTCAGCGTGTCTCTTGAAATGGTGAACAGAAACTGAGTACTTTGATATCTCAGACAAGACATGTCAAGCCATCCTAGCTACTTATAAACAGTAGCATGTTTCTTCTATCTGTTTTACAAGCAGCTATCGTGTATTTTTTGTATAGAAAAAGTCGATTGATGACAATGTTTTAATTCTTTTCTACAAAGTGAGAAATGTTTAGAGATACAGAAATCCCAAACCAGGTATTTCAAGATAGAATAATAAAATGCTAGCCTTATTTAGAGAAGAATCAGCAACACAGGAAGTTTTCTTTTAGAAATCTTTGACAAATGCCTTGTAACCATAGAAATGATTTTGGAGACAGCAGGAGTAGCTAAAATAGATTAAATTAATGTGCCAGGCTCACTTTCTCACAGCATGTTTCACTGTAATTGATTACACTATAGCCAAACTTAAATTACTAATATCAGTGCAGATAGAGGAAAATGAATATTTAATAAAGTTCCTTTGTGCAGTTGTAATAAATTAACCTATCTGAATAAACTATGATTTGTGATAAGCATTTAAAGAATTTTTTCTACCTGGAACACTTTGTTGTGGAACTCATAAGTATGAAAAGAACAAGAAAAAATAATTGAACAAAAGAAGAAAAAGTAATTAAATATGCAAACTTGTATTCATTATTTACTTACAAGGATTCAATAATATACTGGATTTGAAAAATAGATGTCACCTGACTAGTACTTTAAGCTTGGTCTTGCAGCCACACAGGCTCTTTAAATAGACTGGTTTTAGAAGAAGCAAATCTCCAAACCATTATGCACTTGGCTTCAACTGTAAAATGAAGGAGAATTAGTCGATAAAAACCTGTAATTGTGATTAATGCCTTTAGCTAGGCAAAAATCTATGGTTCTAGGCAATACAGAAGCTCTTATTTGCAGGTAGTATTAATAGAATAAATCCATGTGTCCCATGCTATAATTAGAATTAGAATAATCAATAAAATAAATAATTTTGACAGGGTAGATCTAGTGCCCAATCATGAAATGAAAATTGGAACACAAAAAAGGAAAACCTAAGCAGCTAGTTGACATATGTAGAAAAACATTCCAGAAACAAGGATATTACTAGGAACATGGCATAAACAATAAAGAAAGCAGGTTCGTTCAAGCAAGAATTCAGGTTGATTGTTTTACTTCTCAAAAGTTTATTTCTTACATTCTACTTAAAAAAAAAAAAAAAAAAAAAAAAAAAAAAAAAACATACTTAAATTTTATATGATTTTCTTGTTCTTACTCTTTGAGGAAGACAACGGACTTATAAACTCCCACTTACCTCAATGGAGCTGCGATTTAGCTTAGTAAATGCTTTGTGCACAAAGGCCTCAGAAAAATCTGTTGGTTTTATCTCTACAATCTGTATACACAGATTAATTGTTGGGCCTTTATTTCATTACGTTCATCTAAGTAATGACTCACCAGGAATTTAAGGTATTTTCAGTTTTTAAGAGATACTGTTCTCCAAATGATTTGTCAGTGTAATACCGAGTGAGTTAGATATAAGAGAGAGAGGAGCAAGCAGATGATGAACTCATGCTTTACCAGGTTCCATGAACTTCTCACCTTTTTTGTTTGTATTACATCCCACCACCCCTTCCTGCACATGTCAGGGTGGCAGTACACAAGCAGTTTAACTCTTTTGAAAGATATAAAAGGAATTTACTTACAACTTCACTACTTTCACACAATCAAATATATCCTGTAGTTTTTTACTAAGATCTGCCAAATAAAAAAATGTTGAAACAACATTCAGATGATTAAGAAAACCACCCCTATAAAAGCACCTACCATTTTATTAAATTTCTTCTTTTGGTTAATCCAGTTTTAGATGTTTTACCATTAATGCTACTTTATAATTCATCAAGAAGAGAACTCTGGTGTATACCCCAAAACATCTCATTTTTAACAGTTAATTACTGATTTGGGAGGGGCTATCCTTTCTAGGATAGCTCAGATTTTTGAAGTTTTTAAATTTTGTTCAAAATATGAAGCTTATTTTTTGTTTTGCAAATATTTGTTAGTGTACTCATTTGATTTGTTTTACTTATAAGGAATGAATTATATCATGTACCATATATAGCCTGTCAGAAAGAAGTAATCTCTATCATGGGGAAATTTTACAGAATTTTCCACCCAAACATGTGCTTTTCTCTATTACTCCAGTAAAGTTATGTTATCTCTAAATCAGGACATGAAGAATAGTTTTTCTCTGCCTAACTTGGTTTTGCGCATTTATTTGCTCAGTACTAAAACAGGGGCACAGTGTCCTAGGCAATGTGCAAAGCAACCATGCCTAAAGAAATTGTATGCTTGATCTGAGACTATATCAGTTAGTGCAGTCAGAGTAAAAACAACCATAAAGAGTGACAAGAAATTGTATATGCATTATGAAGTGATTCAAATATAGGGCTGAAGAATTCACTGCAGCATGCATGTGAGCTATTTTTAAAATAACACATGCTTTAGGAGCACTAAAACGTAAATATGATTCAGAAAATTTAATAATTTTAATTGAAGATTTTCTACTGAACTTCATTAAGATTTTTAATATACTCACAGAACAGCAAAAATAAATTACTCAAGTAAATAAAGAAAATAGCCTCTTCATGGAGGTGGAAAATATACTAGATAAAGTTGAAGAAAACAGTAGCAATTTTGTGATGGGAAGTGGATGTGCTGTTGAAGTCACCACAACCATAAAATTGCACAAGGAAAATACTAATTATTTCAGAAATTAGGTGTGTAAACCTTGCTCTGAGATGGTGAAGAAAAATACTGTTTAACCATGGAGATGCTGCATTTGTTTGATTCAACAGATTACAAGTCAGGGAGGTTATTCATGTCCTTAATATTGTAATTTAAATATTTTATGATATAAATTTTATGGACAAATGAGTTGTTAGTGGAAAACATTTGAATTCAGCTTGAGATTTTCTGTACTGGTAGTAATACTAATAAAAAACTGAACAATCAATGTCATAACCACTCAAAAGTCACAGTATACAAAGATTATATAAAATGCCAAAGAAGAGAAAACTAGATTATGAAATACAGCCATGTAATAGAACAATCCCAACATTATGAAACTTTAAATGAAGGGAAAGAGTGGAAGAAGAGACAAATCTTAAGATTTTGTTTAGGGGTCCTGCACATTAGTTGTTTTCATAAACTGAAAGTTTATAAACATAAAGTTCTAAAATCTGTTAATAAGTAATGTTGGAAAAAAAGTTCTTTCAACTTCATAACTTTATTATTTCAGATAGGGACCACAATGTGCCTGTGGTCTGTAAGAACTTTAATCACTTAGAACTTCAGAAGTTGCTTAAATGCACAAAAAAATTTGCAGGGTTAACCATGCAAGAGACCAGATTATCGCATTTGTGAAACAGAGGGTATACATTAAACTGTCTTTCATAACGATTCTGCACATTTCTATATATCTTTTTTGTAACAATATATTTCTTTAATGGTACTATTTGTCCTTAATGTGAAAGCTCAGATTTGTATGTGAGGTGGGACGGCATTTCAAGCGACATTTTCTTCAAAGATTTGAAGTACTGTCAAAAAAACTCTTGAAATTTAAACTTGTGAAAGTGTTTATAATGTTTCTAGTAAGATGAGTAACAGTACTCACTATACAAAGACTCCCTTTGATTTAACTAGGTCTGCTAAATAAATATTGCTAGGTATTTATTGAAAAGACTAGGTGGTTGGTTTCTTTTTTTTTAAAAAAAAAAAGTAAATTAAAAATCCCATGGGAAATACTTGCATGCAGAGAAGAACCCCTGTAGTACAAATCTAATTGACTCGCATTATCCAAATAAGATGGATAATTCAGAAATTTGTATCTGCATGAAATTGCAAAGCAGCTTGATTATAAGGCAGAAACTGAGGAAAAAAGAGATAATTTATTTATACCGAGAAAATCATATTATATTTTATTAAATAAAACCCAAAATAACAGTGGACAGATTTTTCTTTGTCCCCCTTGAACAATGCTGTTCTGCTATTCACATCTATGTGTCCCTCAAAGGGAGATTTTTTTTTTTTTGCTTGTCCATGTTAAGCATTAAATACCCAAATAAGATATTAAAAAGAGAGGGGAAACCCAGGAAAATTCTATGTAAGCAAAGCCGCGGTCCAGACCGGAACACTTGGAGATGACAGATTAAGTAAGAAGTATTTAAGCTATAATAAACAGGAATTCACTAACTTCAGACTCAAGCCCATTTCTTGAAGTAGAATCAACAATTTAGGTCCAAATGCTTGGTCTTTCACTTACATAAAAAATTGTGGTTTTCATTTGCACGTTGTGTTTCTCTTTTATATTAACAGAAAGAATTGAAAAGCAGTGTAATAAAGGCTGGCTTAGCAACTTGAGCAGGAGGAAATTGCCACTCTTCCTGTAATAATTGGAACAGAGAAGAGTTGTATGATTTCTCATTTCACATTTATTTGCAGGAACGGTGATAGTTTTTTGTTTTGTTGGGGTTTTTTTGTTTGTTTGTTTGTTTTTTTTATCGTGGTATTCCTGCCACCCGATAAGATTGCAAGTGTTCGAGTCTGTCATTATTAGTGATTGCAGTCAGGTTCTGACAGTATTTAGACGTGTATTGAAAAGGCTTGGTTTGTAACCTTATTCTGTCAGTCATTGACCTGAAGTTTCAAGAAGCGTTAAGAAAACACAGTGCTCCGTTATTAGGTGGTGAGCACATTATTGTTTTAGGTGACCTTTCATAACATCAAAGGTGGAGAAAAAAGACTGTCACAGTTTCTGCTGTTGGGAGGTTTAGAATGTTAATGCTTAAGAACAGGTTGAAATTGAAAAGTTCATAATCCTAAAAGGAAATTCAAGAAAAAATGGGTAGAAGTTCAGTGAATTTTTTGCCCTATTTAAACAGTATGTTGAGTTTCAGTGAAGATGACTTATTTTAGATTTAGCAAAAACAATCAAAAGAATAGGGATAAGTTTTCCATAAATGAAAAGTGGGCATATTTTCACAAAAATTAGATCTAGTCCACTTAGGGACTAAGGCCATAAATGTAAAGCTATCTGCTTCAGTTAACCAGGCTGATAGATCAATGTTTACCAAAGAAAAAAAAAAAAAAAGTAAAAAATAAACTGCAGAATGCATTTCTCTGCAAAATGTTACTGAAAAACTAACATACTGGATAAAACGCTTGAGGTGAATTCCAAAAAATATTTCTATTTTCACCACTGGTCAGAATTTTACTCCTAAGTTTATAAACTGAGTAAATCCAAGGATGAAGACTTCATAACCTCTCGGGTTAATCTGTTCCAGTGTTTGGTTACACTCACAGTAAAAAAAAAAAAAAAAAAAAAAAAAAAAAAAAACCCCCAAAATTTTGG